>JBAMBJ010000211.1:0-138815 GCA_037043495.1 Drosophila recens
CTGCAGGATACGGAGCCAGTAGTGGTGCAGGATACGGAGCCAGTAGTGGTGCAGGATACGGTGCCAGCAGTGGTGCAGGATACGGTGCCAGTACTGGTGGAGCATATGGTACCAGCAGTGGTGCAGGATACGGTCCTGGCAGTGCTGCAGGATACGGAGCCAGTAGTGGTGCAGGATACGATGTCAGTACTGGTGGAGCATATGGTACCAGCAGTGGTGCAGGATTCGGTCCGGGCAGTGGTGCAGGATACGGAGCCAGCAGTGGTGCAGATGACAGCAGACTGGCTGCTAAAAATGTAGCATCTCATCTCTACGATAGATTTGGTTCAAATGAGGGACAAAAATGGTTCGGCACTGGCAACTCTGACGGTGCTGGCGGTGCTGACCATCGCTCTCATACCAAGAGCTGGGCGCAGAAATCCAACTGGTCTTCCGATGTGAGTTCTATTTGATCTTTCCCCGTCGATAAAATTATAAAATTAATCAATTCTATTTCTTAGACTGACTCCAATGGTCATGTGAATAACTACAAGGATCTGACAACTGCTGAGAGTGAGAAGCACAATATCAATGGCAAAGAGTCTGGTTACAAAGCAGCATCCGGATTTGTGGATGACAATGGCAAGAAGAGCTCCTACAGTTGGTTTGAGTAATGTGAAACCTACCTCTAATTGTAGTAGCAAATTTTCTTACACTTTTGTCAGTTATAGTCAGTTTAACTTTCAATTAAAAATTAATAAAAAAATTGGATCAGATTTAAAGGGTATTCTGATCATCTCTGACACTTTTTAACGAAGTCTAAATTAGTTTAAATCCTTAAGATGGAATATTGTTTGGAAATAAATAATACTTGAATTTAACAGTGTATCTAAAGAATTTAGAATTTATTTAGTTAATAATGATAATGAATTAATCAATATTTCCACATTATGTTAAGACTATGAGATATTTTAAGAGAAAGGTTGTTCCAATTTGCCATCGACTTTAAGGACATCAGTTTTGGCGATTCCCCGCCTGGTCGATCCCCAGATTCCTCTGCTCCCCTTGCTGTCCCGACGGCGTCGGTAGTCGGTGCCATAGGAGGACATGCAGTAACAGGGCCTCCAGCTGGGATTCCGCTGCAGCTGACTCTGCTCATGGGGAGAGCGTTCTGTGGTCCAAACGGGCACATAATGCGTCCAGGTTTCGCCATTGCGGTAGATGCTGCCCAGATCGGAGTTGCCGCTTGTGTAGACATGCTCTGGATAATACTGGGGATAATGGTCTGCCGAGCCAGATCTTGAACCGGGCCGATTGCCGGCATGTTCGCTGGAATAATTGGGATTCCATTGGGACTTGGGATCGTAGGGTTGACGCGACTTGTGCTTGGAGTCGCTGCGTCCCTTGTAAATGGGCACACTGGCGTCCTCTAAGATAGGGGGAGAGAGAGTAGGTGGATAAGTGAAAATCCAGTGAAAGTAAGCTGAAAGTGTTGCCGTTTTCACTTACCCTTCTCGCCCTGCTGCTGTGCCGAGCTGGTCTCATTTGCCTCCCCCTCGGCGGTTATTTCGAACGTGATGTCCGTGTGGATTCCCACACGTTTCTTGTGTTTACCCAAGTCCGTAATTTCGACGCTCTCCTTGGACTCTGCTTTGAAGTTGCCAGCTCAGTTTAGTTTAGTTTTAGTCTCATTTGATTTTGCCCTTTTTGCATTTGCTTTGAGCCAATTTAATTACCTTTCGTTTGCTGCTGTCCATCGCCCGTATCGACCGTAACACGCACTCCATGTATCTTTGGTCGATTGCCACTGTTGCCAGTTCCGCCTCCGCCTCCGCTGCCAGCACGTCCTGTGCCCTGATCATAGCCGCTGCCGCTGTTACCCTGCTGCCCCTGCCCCTGCCCTTGTCCCTGCCCGATTATAACTGGCACACCGGTCTGGTTGTTGCTGCTGCCGCTCTCCATGTCATCGAAATCCAACTTGGAGGACACTTTATTCGCCTGACCTGGTTACGTTTACAGCCCGTCGTCCACGTCCACGTCCATGTTGTTTGTTTTTGGGTTTAGCATAGAAATTAGATTTAAGCAGAGAAATTTAATTCAAGTTTCATCCCCTTCTCCAGCTTCTCCTGACCCCCTTTGTCCCCCCTTTGCCCCTTCACTGTCCACTGCAGCGAAAGAGCACGGAATGAACTGGAGCGTGTCTGGCGTTGAAGCTGTCTATAAGTGTTGCAATTAGCGCACGTTGACTTATTTATAGATACAAATCTATCTCGTAACTACACTCGCACACACACACACACTCAAGCATTTACAGTTGACTGCCTTTTAAGTGGACTCTGCGCACTTCGTTCCAACATATTTGCTCTGCAATATGCAAACTTTCCTTTGGTTTAATAGTTTATTTAAAAGTTGCAAAAAAAACCAGTTAATCATGAATTAGGAAATTCTGTTTTACAGTTCAGGTTTTCAAAGATCTTTGATTTGACAGCAGATTTTCCATATGAAAATAAGGCTGAATCAACAGGAGAAATTATATTTATTGGATTCTTTTTTTGTTCTAATTTCAGCCCCCAGATCAGTCTGTTATTCAGTTAGGTCAGATAATTTAATGTCAACAGAAATTAAAAAATACTTCAGTTTGAAAAAAACATACTAAAACATTAACCAATAGTTTCTTTAATATTTATACTTCATATTCTGCTGATTTTTACTACTTAGAGCTATAATAGTTGTCAGTAAAGCAAATAGAGATTCAGTAATAATTTACATATGTAAAAAGTTAAAAAGATCCTGTCAGAAAGTATATTAGAAATGTTATAAGGAATCTAATAATAAATAAATCCACAATGTACTTCACGAGTATCTATCATAATTATTAATGCATTTAATTAGAAACTATCCCCGAAATTGTTAAAGATCTTTCACCTCTTTATGAAGGGGATTTTTAGACAAGCAATGAAAGTTCCCAAATTACGGGAAATGCCCGAGCACGTTGTGGATAGATTTGAAGATAGAAATCTTAGTAAAAAAAAAAAACAATGGCAACAGGTGCTGTTAATTGGTAAACAACCAATTAAGATTCGAAATTAAATAACAACCTTGTGCACAGTGATGAGTCAGCAAAACACAGCATAATTCCAAATAGGCCACACATCCCAGATACATTTTTTGGGAATTTACACAAATCATGGCAAAAAATATTTTATTTATAAAATTACAAGTTGTTTTTAACACTTTTTTAGCGTTTTGATTTATGGGATTTTTCGGTGTTGTTGTTGAGAAGTTGAAGCGTTTGAATTGAAGCGCGTTTCAGGTGCGCACTTGAAAACCGTCGACAAATGACTAAAAAAAATAAAGACGGCAACAAACCGATTTCAAATATCTGACGAGATTCATTAAAAAATTAACTAACTAGCCAACTGGAGAACTTGGAGAAGTTGGCGAACAACAACAACAATACTAGTATTGTTGTTCAGTTTCTCAATTGTTCAGTTTTTGTTGTCTCTATTTCTGTTTCAGTTTCTGCTCTGTTCTGTTCTCTTGTTGACGTTTGAGCTTTGTTGATAACATCTTAACTGGGCCCATAAGTGAGTCGCTGAGTTTTGTTGCCGGACTGCAGTATATGGCTGCACTGTAGGCTCTTGGGGATAGAAAGAGAGGGTAGTTGGGCCGCCAATCGAAATGCGTATAACTAAAACCAAAGTCAGTCTCTAGACACCGCTGCCCCTGTCTAAATTGCGGGTAATCAGTTGGCTGGCATCTTTTGTTATTGTTTTTAACTGAAGTTTCCGCTGTACTAAGCATCTTGGAGATTCTATTGTGTCTGATGAAGTGTTTATACCCTGTTGGCATGTAAAATAAGGTATGTTATAATATGATAAAAGCGGTAAAGCTATTGCATTTTGATTGAAAAATTTTAAACACTTTAATTGTTAAGATGTTAAAAATATTAACAGAAAGGTTATGATATTTGATAAGGAATTTTAACAGAGAAATACTTAATATTATTGAGTAGTTAGATCTAACTACTATTTATTTAAAATGTGGAGCCTTTTCTTAAGAACTGTCTTTGATTTTTATAAATATTAATGACAAGTTGTTATACATATATGTAAATGTAATATGAAGCCTTTAATTCAGAAGTGCGCACGAAATCTGAATTCGGGAGCACTACAACAAAAACCAAAACAGCAACAGCCCTATTAGAGAATACCTACTTGCTCGATGGTCTTTTGTGCGACTTCATGGCGCCGAATAAGCAGAAATAAAGTTGGGAGCAGCCGCTTGCTCCCGGAGCCCATGCGTGCCCACCGCTGCTTTAAATGATTTCTAAGAATAAAATTGAATATTAATATAAGTAGTTGTATTGTTTTATTATTTTAAAACAATTTCTAAAATTTAATTTGTTCTTCTCAATTCACAGGAAATATTATAAAATATTATAAAGTTCCACGCACAGGGTATTGTCTAGTCGATTTACTTTAGCATGCTGTTGTGTTTTTCTGCTGCCGTTTAAGATTTAAAAACTAAACTTTTGTGTTTTGGTCTTTTTCATAATGCTCTCATCATTAATCATTCGCTTGCGATTCAATGTTTCTCGTTTCTCGTTTCTCAGATCTCAGTTCTCAGTTTCGCGCAGCTATCACAATTATATTTTGTGGCAATTTTGACAGCACAAACGATTATCTTCATTAGCTGTCGACCGACCATATAATATTTGAATCAAATTCAAGTTCAAGTTGAGCTGGCGATTAGAGCAGACTCCTTCCTCCTCCATTTTGGTAATCCCCTCCATTTGGTTAAGCTGAAGCCGCAGTCATTTGTTGGCCAACGCCTCGCACCACCCACATTTTGGGTGTTTCATCTTGAGAGGGGAGAGAAATTGCATTTGTTCCACACATGTTGGAATAATAATGTCAGGCCAAACAAATGTAAGGACCATAAATTCGTTCATTCTTCGCAAAGGTCCCCAGAATTTTAGCCTGAGCTCCCCGGGCAATTAATTAGCAATTGCATTTGGTGCTGTCATTACGTGTGATAATTAAAAGGCCACACGAGTCGGCCAGGGAGAGAAATTCTGGCAAATGTATGGCCATAAATTTGATGACCCGGGCCTGCTTCAGTTCAGTTGAGTTCAGCTCAGTTTGGTTTTGGCCTTTTCTTTGCCCTGGGCTCAACTGCAAA
The DNA here is from genome assembly GCA_037043495.1 of Drosophila recens. Classification (NCBI taxonomy): domain Eukaryota; kingdom Metazoa; phylum Arthropoda; class Insecta; order Diptera; family Drosophilidae; genus Drosophila; species Drosophila recens. The sequence continues at coordinate 5,164 of JBAMBJ010000211.1, forward strand.
TGCACTTTAATCTCGAATTTATCAAGTGTAATAGTTGGGCCAAGGGCTGGGCCTGTCTAATGGGGTTGAGATTATGGTTGCCCAGGGCTACAGCTCCAACTTTGCCGCACACTTTTGTAATCTGGCGGATTAGAGACACACCCACAAAAGCCCACCCACCCACAATGACTGTGTGTATGTGTGTGGACATGGGTTGGGCCTGTCTTGAATCTGGCAGACCCATTAAGCAGATGGATTTCGTTGTCCACATTTTTAATATACTTTTGCTGACTTGAAACTCACATCTGCCTGTCCGTCCGCCCGTCCGTCCGTCCTTCTCCCAATGCGCCTTCTGGTTTCTATTTGCATAAAGTTTTGCTTGCAACAACTTAATTTTCATTGTTTCTATGCATTTATGTTGCACTTGCTGGACAAACAGACAGACTGACAGACGGACGGACGCACTCAAGTGTAGCTGGTAAGTTCAAGTGCGTCATTGTCTTCCACTCAAGATACTTTCTGCACTTGCATAATTTTGTCAGTCCAAGTGGCAACATTCGAAATATTTTGTAGCATACTCTGAGGACTTGGTGGTAATTGCAATCAGAGACGCTTGATATTTTAAAATATTTTATAGCATACTTTTAAAATTGCTATACAATTGGACCCAATTCAGTTTTAGATAGTTTTAAAAACATGCTTGGTTAGTATTCATTTACCAGCTTTAGCATCATACAATGGAATATTTAATAAGAAAAAGTGATCGGCATTTAAATATAGCTACAATTCTCTGAATGTTTTCTTTACCAAAGCTGCAAATCATCTGGGCAAATCGTCATTAAAAATTCAGCATAATTATACACAAGTTTTCAATATAGTAAACTTATTGCATTTCTGTGGCAACAATTTAATAAGATTTACTTCAAAAATAATATTTGAATTAACTAAAATATATTAAGTTCAAATTTGAATTTAAAATGAATTTCACAATAAAAAGTTTGAAAATTAATTGTAAGTATAACTTCTTTAATTGAAATGTAATTGGTTATATTTCTTTTTTATTTGCATTATTTTTTAATTTTATTTAAATTTATTTGGTTTTATTTAAAAAAAATATAAGTTCTAAGAATGGAAATTTTTGTAATGCTCTGTGCTTTTTTTGTGTTTTTTTTTTTCAACAATTTAGCATCTGAGTCTTTTGAAATTCATTTAGCTTATGATCTTTATCACATCCAAATTTGTTTTGAACTACAAACAACTTCAAAAGTTAGCATAAGTGGAATTTCATTTGGCAATTAAATTTGATTTTGACATTGACACTGAAAAATGTATGAAATTAAATTCGATTTTTAGAACAATCATTGTAACACTTTGTCAATTTTTAATTGAGTTTATCAAATATTATTTAAGCAAACAAATTCGTAAAAATATTTATGAAATGCAAAATTCGTAATATGAAATACAATTTTATTTATTAGCTTTACATTTAGTGTTTGGATTTTCTATTCGATTATAAGCTAAGTAAATATGCAATTTCTATTTTAAATGGTTAAATATCTTAAGTTTTTGGCCATAAATGTTAATTACAGCAACAAACACATTGTTGAAAGACAACTCAGATGCAGATACAAAGATACGACATGTTTTGCCAACATGGACAATGCAGACAGAGAAGGACGGACGGACAATGGGCAAGAGAGACAGTGAAAGGAGCAACTGGCTGAGCATTTGGCCAGTTTACAAACAATTAAAATGGCAAAATCAAAATCGAAATACACAAATTTATGCGTCTAGCTGCCAGAGCCATATTACAATACGACAATACTGTAAATAAATTGCGCAATTTCGGGGTAAGGGAGGGTTAAGATAGGAGAGGGAGGTGAGCTGCCGCACAACTAATGAAATAATGGGCCAGCTGAATTAAATTATGGCCCAGAAATTCCCTCGAGTGTTGCATATCTCCGACTCCAGGGTCTAGACAATAACTAAATTTGCACCAAGGTAAAGGAAACGAAAATTTTGATTGCATTGTTGCCGTTTGATTTCCACCACCAGCATCAGCAGCTGCACCACCAACCCACCCACCAATTTGGTAAGCTAGCAAAAACCATCCCCAGAACAAGTTAAATCCCCCACAGCGATCTGACGACCCATTCACGACCTGCTTGTAACCTCCACTCAAACACTCATTGACTATTCACACTCATGTTCGCCATACAACACTATTACTACGACTATAGTATATCTTCACTCCCATTATTATAATATTTTTATTTCATCTTTTTTTTTTTTGTAGCTATATAAAATTTTTATTATTTGCTCGTTTACGGCTTTGGGTCTGGCAATCGTCGTTTGCTTGTTTCGCTTTATCGTTTCTCGTTTCTTGTGTAGTGCGAAATTATCACAAAATGCATTGAATTTGCTTTTATTGTTGTTGGCTTCAGTCGACCACCCACCCTATAGCTCATTCTTCCCCTCAGCTTGATCCCTTATCCCTCACCCACAAGCCCTGATTCTGGCTGCAATGCAGCGGAAGTAAGGGGAAAAGAGGAAGCTGTCTCTGTTGCCGCTGCCGCTGCCACAGCGTCTGTCGTCTTATCGCTTCCTTTGTTGAGTGTTGAGTGCCCAACGCAGCCGCCAACGCCACTGTTGCTGCGGTTGCTGCGTAACGGGTGGCACAGACACTGTTGCACTGTGGTTCATGATCAATGGAAAAATGGGATAACAATTTGTATAATAACTCAGAAGCATATTTTCTTGTTTTTTATTCATCAAAAATCCCATTTTAAAGACTGTATAAAATAATTTGTATATCACATTATATATTTTTGTGTTTATGGGTAGCTTAAAATTGTTTTCTTTAGTTTATCCATTGTATTTGACAAAAGCTAGTATAAATTATAATTAATTGTGTTTTTGCAGTGTAATTTCTTAGGCACAATGTCATTTTTAATTTTATTCATGAATATTTTCATCAATTTTGTCGATTATCATAATTTTTCGTATTAATCTTAAGCTAAAGATATTTAAAACTATACAAACTTAGTCAATAAAATAAATATTTAATAAATTTAAATTTAATTCAATGAATTTAATTATCAAATTCTCTTTTATTAGTTGTAAGTTTAAAAAATTAATAAATTTCTAAACGTTTTCGTAAATATTATCATCACTTTTTTCGATTTTCATAATTCGTCGTATAAAGCTAAAAATGTTCATGTTCTACCAATATTAAATAAATCATAATCACGTAGTTTTATCAATTTGAATTTAGTTCAATGAAATTTATCATCTAAATTTCTTTCATTAGTTGTAAGTTTAATAAACAACTGCTCTGCTTTTACTTTTCTTTTATCAACTTCAATTTCAGTTTTGAACGGTACTTCAGCCCACTGTGCATGCAGGGTTTCTTTTTGCCACCTTCCCAGCGCGACAAGCAGGTTACTCTCAGAGCAAAAAATTTGTTTTAAGGTCCTTGAAAATGAAAATGGGCTCTGCCGCCGCCTTGGCCTCGACTGCGGCTTGTTGTCCACTCCGAGCACCCCGAGCGCTGCGCCCAGTTATCAACTCCACCCACTGTGCACTCCGGCACTTAGCCGACAATGAGCAGTGACAGCTTCGAGAACATTGATGTTGATGAGGATGAGGATGGGTATGATGGTGGTCGGGGTCGGGGTCGGGGTGAGCCTCTTGTGGTTTTACCGCAGACAACGGACTGAGCTCTGTCCACGCCGTCTGCACGTCCGTTGCATCTGTCGCATGCCGGAACTAAACAACGACAGTGGCACACAGAAGAGATGTCCCTTCAACCCCCGGAAAACAAAAACGAGTCGAGAGTCGAGTCCGTTGCCGATAATGATGCGTACGCGTTGGCGATTATGATGGGATTGATAGAGACGACAACTACTCGACTTGACATGCATGATTTAGTGAACTCCCCATCCTCTTTAGACTCCCCCTCGCTTCGAGTCGATTTTCCATTTCGCAAATTGCAAATAAGTCGCCGGAGCAGTCGCCGTGTGCCGTGTGACATTTCTCGCAAATTATGTTTTTGTCGGTGCCTGGCCAACCTAATCCGATTATTGTCTGCTTCTGCTTCCAGAGTCCAGAATCCAGAATCCACTTTCAACTGCAGTCGCGCTGCAGTTTTTGTATCGCGGTGAGCATATGGCCTTCGATGTGGACAGTGGCTGCTCGGCATTTACGAGGACAAGGCATTGTCCTGGTCCTAGCCAGGTCTAGCATAGGATTCGGGGTTACACACACACGCCCCATAATTGGATTTCGATGACTGCAAATTGGTGATAATTTCGATTCGCTTCCGGGCATCGTGCACGTGATTCGACGCAGTTCGCAGTACGCGAAATGTGAGCATCTGCGCCCAACACGGATTCCAGACTCAACACTCGGCAGTCTGCACTCTTTATGCCGGGTCGTGACTGAATGAACATGGATTCACATATTGTGGCCAAAGCCAAATCGCAAAATATCTCAGACCTCTGACATTGGCTACAACTACGGCATGGTGTGGCACTTATGTTACTTGGTAGGCGAATCTTTAATGCTTGCACTAACTAAAAAAATACCTAAAGAAGAAGAAAAGTTAATGCTTGCATTAACTAATCAAATACCTTAAGAAAAAGAAAGGAATAATTATTATACTGTTTAATTAAAAACTGCTATAAATAAAATAAATAAAAATAAATGAAATATCTAAAAAAATACATCAAGAAAAAGAAAAGAATAATTAATATACTGTTTAATTAAAAACTTCTATAAATAAAATATATAAAAATAATTACAGGAAAAGATATGAAATATGGAGTACGAGCAATAGATAATTTTATATTAAATAAAAAGAAAAGGAAGTTTATAAGAAAAGAGCAGAGAAAAGTTAAATGTTAGATATAATTAGGTAGATATCCATAATATTTTCGCAATATTATTTATGGAAAATCTAAGTTTGTGAGATGTAATAATTACTTAAGACAAAATGTATTCAGTTCTTTCATTGAATGTTTAGGTAAAAGCTCCTCAGAGTCAATTCAGAAGGTTAAGTTCCAAAAAAGAGTTATAGTATGTACTGAAAGTTTTAGTCTGAAGCTTTGTAGTCTTAAGTTAAGTTTATTTAGAAGCGATGAAATTTGTTATAGAAAAAGGGGAGAGGAGAGAAAAGTTATGTTAGATATACGTATAATTAAGTAGATATTCATAATAGATTCTCAAAACGATTTATGGAAAATCGAAATCTGTGAGGGGTATATAAAAAGTAATAATTACTTGGAACAAAGTTTATTGAGCTAATGAGTTTTTAGAGAGAACAGAAATCTTAAAGAGGTGCATGTCTATACTATTAAATCAGTTTATCTCTTTCTTGAAAAGTTTTTTTTTCTCTTAAAAGAAAAGAAACTCAGATTCAATTCAGGAATTAGAGTTAGAGTCTTAACAATATAAACTATAAAATGAGGCTAACTTAAGATAATTATTTTATTATTATTTGTTAACTGGTTGTAATCTAAAAGAATTTTATTGGAAAACTATTGATCCACGTCTGCCTTGGCTTCCAGGAGTAGATTATTTGAATGTGCAATGTTTACTTTTAAAGGATCTGTTCATAATCCGGTTTGGACTCAACTGACAGTTGTCTAGTCTCTGATTTGGCTATACAGGGGTGGTCAAAAGTATTTACACAACACTTAAAGTTAATTGTACTCGTCATTTGAGCTTACTTCATGTAAAGTTTGGTATCAATGGAAAGGTCTTTTGAATTCCTTTCAAATGATACAAAAACTTGTTTAACCCGTTAAGTACCCACTGATAAATTTGAGTTTTTGTAAAAGTCAATTTTTTTGACTTTTTTCCTGGGGCTCAAACAAAAAATGTTTTGATGCAAAAAGTTTCTTCAAACAATTTAAAAAGTAACTGCAAAAAAAAATTTTAAAAAATCTCTTCGCTAGTATTTTTTATAATTTTTTGAAAACTGCCAAAAAGGCCCTTTTTCCTCATTTTCGTGCAAAAAGTGCCTTTTTGGCAGTTTTCAAAAAATTATAAAAAATACTAGCGAAGAGATTTTTTAAAATTTTTTTTGCAGTTACTTTTTAAATTGTTTGAAGAAACTTTTTGCATCAAAACATTTTTTGTTTGAGCCCCAGGAAAAAAGTCAAAAAAATTGACTTTTACAAAAACTCAAATTTATCAGTGGGTACTTAACGGGTTAAACAAGTTTTTGTATCATTTGAAAGGATTTCAAAAGAGCTTTCCATTGATACCAAACTTTACATGAAGTAAGCTCAAATGACGAGTACAATTAACTTTAAGTGTTGTGTAAATACTTTTGACCACCTCTGTATATTAATCTTAAGATAACTTTCTGATCATTTTCAGCATCTTCCCGCACTTGCCACACATGGGCAACACTTTCGTTTTCCTTGGCCACATTGATGTCTGGGCCTCATTACATTGAATTGTGCCCGGGGGGCGTTTCGTGTCAATTTATGCAACTCTCCTGCAATTTCCGGTGTATTAAAGCAATTTCCCGCCCAACACAGAGCCATCATCATCAGCCCATCCGACCCACTGGACACGGTCATGGTCATGACTTAATGCATATGAATATGTATGTATGTGAGAAGTGTGAGTGTATGTGTGTGTGTGTGTGTCGGAAATGCTCTCCTGGGCATTAGGGTGACCAAACTGAAGCCGTGAGTTCCCCTCAGGTTAATCGTGAGCCAACAGCCGAATTGCTCGGATTCAACTCCAATTAGAGATGGGCGAGTGTCGTGTTTTGCGACGTGACACGATTCAATATGACTGACTGCTTACTTCATTTATTATGGACATTTTCCAATATTCTGACAAATTGATAAACGTCAAAGTCAGCGTGAATTAAAGTTTCATGTATCCTGTCACAGCTCCAATTACAAGTGCCAAAAGTCTCGAGTACCAAACACTTTTTCTCAAATAGAATTTCAATCACTTTAGCACAATTTTCCACCTAAATCAAAGTTTAGCGCCTCGCGGCGAACCCTTTGCCCCCCTCCGTATCTACTAGGCTGGGGGAGAGAAACAAATTCGTTGAGATGAGACGCAATAAAAAAATTGTTAAAAAAAAAACTGCGTAAAAATGTCAAAACGTTTTAAGAGCATTGGAAGCAACACAATAAAATTGAAAATGAGAACAGGAATGAAACTGAAAATGGAAATGGGAATGAATAAAATTTTGGCAAGCAGGAGCAGCAGCCAAATGCAATTTATCTGGCGGGTGGGTCGTCAAGTGACGCTGCACCCAGGGGGACTGTTTGATTTACCGTCAACAGGAGATTAAAAAAAAAAGAAGAACCCAAAAAGTGAATTAAGAATTTGTGTGGTGGAACGAAGCAACCAATCGAAGGGTGGTTCCAATTTGGAGGGGGATCAAATTGAGTTGCAACACTTGGCAGGTTTTTATCTACGCACCACAATCAAAACCAACCAGACAGCTGGGTGGGTCGCAGGTCGCAGGTCGTTGGACAAACCACCAAACCAAACTGGGCTCTGGCCAACCAGCAGTTGGACTTTCGAGCTGTGAACTCTGTTTTGTGTTGGCTCGCGTTGATAACAAGATTTGTTTTTCAAAATTATGGCGGGTCGTACTTAATTACGTTGAAAAGCGCAATTGAAGCACTGAGCACCACAGAAGCCAGTAGCCAGTAGCCAAAGAGACAGCCCAACCCTGCCCAATTCCCCCCTCTCAGATCTGTCTCATTCCCCGCAAAGCGGCAATTTAACTAAATTAATTTTAGAGCGTGCTGCGTTCTTCGATTGCTGAAAAGTGCCAGCAGCAGTTCAGGAGTCAAAAGTATGGCCCGAATGCTTGATTTTGGCCAGATACGGCAAAAAGGCAGACAGACCAAAGTTAGGGTGAGCACGCACCATCCCCTACCCTGTAACTCTCCCTCTCTCTCTTACTCTGGGCCAATGCACACACGCATCCTTAGACAAATGTGTCTGTCTGTGCGTCTGTCCGACTGTTGGCACTCTACATGGATATTCCATTAAACCAGCCGGCGAATTGAACAATTTTCACTTTATGATTTATTGTAATGAGCTTTTTATTTACGGGCTCTGGGCCATCTTTTTTTTTCATTGTTCAAAATTGTCTGTTCAGTGGAAGCTTGTTTTGAAAATTAAAAATTAATTAGGCATTTATCATTGGCTCCCCTTGTTGAAATGCATACGTTTTATCTTTCTGATCAATTTGTCCACCCTCGTTAATTTTTTTAGAGTAGAAAATAACGACTTCTAAATATTACTTTGTTAAAACTTAAACAAATACCCTGCGGAGTATTTTTTCGATATTATTTTGATATCAGCACTTATTCAGCAGAAATTATTTGTATATTAAGCTTTTCTGTTTTTTATTTTGCTTGTCTTTAAAAGCTCTAAGAAAACTTGAAATTTTAAGCATTCATCATTTTTGTGAAACATGAATACTATTTAGAGTTTATCTTGAATTCTTAAATTTAAACTTTCGAAACCATTTGCATTTAGTGCAGGATGCTGTCAGAAGACACTTAAATTTTTGTTGTAATTGTAATTTCTACATATTTATCTAAATTTTAGCGAATTTAAATATTATGGTTTTGCTATGTAAAACTAAAAACATTGGAGGTAAATGTATTAAACAGAGAAAATGAATTTACATTATTTTAGAATGTTCAAAATGTTAAAGAAAGGCAGAAGATAGTTATGTTTTTGGAGGAAAGGGACTAATAATTCGACAAGATACTGTCAATATAATATATCTAAAAGTAGTTTTAATTTTGTAGTTTTTACCAGTAAATAGATAAAACTTCTAGAGGTTGCTGTTTCAACCAGACTGTTTAGCTTTAATTGCGTTAAATTTCGAACCTAACTATTGATAATTTGTTGGCATAATTAGAACCTAAGCAAGCGAACCCAACAAGTTTCTAAGTGAACGAACTTTCAACTGTGATCAATGCCGCGAATGGGCATCATCCTGAGCCTGACAGCGAGGGAAGACGCTGCTCTCGTAGGTGGGCACCATGTACTTGATGTTGATGAAGGCGTTGGGGCCACCGCAGAACTCCAGTAGCTTCAGTGTATCCTCAATGACATCGCCAATGCGTTTGCTGCGATCGGGATCGATGCCCTCGCCCAGATTGACATTGACATTCTTGTAGAGATTGCAAACGGCCAGAAGTTGACGATAGAACGGCACCAGAGCCTGTCCCACACAGGGGCCTAAGATCGCATACATAAAGAAATTCACAACTTAAGTCTATCTATGAATTTCATACTTACCCAAGCGCACCATCAGCTGCAGGACCTGCAGGGCCGTGATGATGATGCCCTTGTCACGGGTCTGGAAAGCCCGTTTGAGCGGAAGTATTAGCTTGGGCAGTACCGGGAGCACCTTGTGGGGTTGTCGCATGATCAGATCGACAGCTGCATTGACCGCCAGCAGGCGTGTATCGCTGTCAATGTCGGCCAGTCCATCCAGGAAGATGGGCAGATAATAGCAGTAGTCCAGATCCTCGGGAGTGCAATGCCAGCGCAGAGGACGGTCCTTGGTTGGGTCCTGTTTGTTGCTGCGACCCGACAGAGCAACTGGAATGTCGCCGCGCATAAAGTAAATCTTAAAGACGGTCTCCTTAACCGGTCGTCGCTTGAATATATCAATTCTGGGATAGAGTTTTTATTATTATTAGAATGGAGTCATCATTCAACCAGTTGGACTTACTTTGTGGGGGGCTTTACGACGGTGCCCTTCTGCAGAGCTTGAGAGGTAAATGCAGGTACTTCACGTTTAGCCTGGACAACGGGAATTGAAATTTAATCATTGGCTTCTTTTGATCTTTTGATCTACTTACCCGCTTTGAGCGCAAATAGAGCAGCTCACGACAAACTCGGCCTGGCTCGTGGATGCGCTTGGCGCGCTCGTGCAGGTCAGGACACTTACTCGGATTGGCATCCATAATCAGTATAAAAGGAATTGGTAGAAATCGTATTAACTGGACCAGGGAAAAGGGAAATTAGCACAGACTATAGAGACAGAACAAGACTTTATGAGACTGTGACCGAAATGTTATTGTTCGAATGGGCTGCTATGTGGAAATGCCAACGAATCTTATAGTCACAGCTCTAAGGCCTACTACACCCAGAGAGAAAATGCCGAGGAAGTTACAGAAAATATATATGTTTATGTAAATTGTCATAATTAATTTTACTGAATTTAAGCTTAGTACGCAAGCTAACTAAATTTTACGCGGCGTAAAGTGCTCAATATTTAGCTGTCGACGAGCGTAAGCCCAGTGTTGCCAATACCACACGGACAAATAACCAAAAGTTGAGTGGTAACTCTACGCGTCAGCGGCGGTTTATTTTAAGTTTGAACATGCAGAACTTATTTGGATAAAAGATGAGAGAAAAGGCAATGAAAAATTCAAATTAAAGTTAATAGAGGAGAAATATGCTATGTCCCACAAGCACAGCGGGTATTGGGTGCACCCATCGCTTTTGAACTTTTTACGTGGATTCTCCCTCTATTTTAATGAAAAAATGCAAAGTCTTTGGTTTATGTCTATAAAAACAATGTTAGTTTTCGTTCTTGCTTATAATTAATTAATATTGTCGTCGTTATTGTCAATGTCGCTGGTTTTTGTCAACGTTGCGGCCATTTTTTTGAATTTATGTGAGTGAGCGAGATAGATATACCCAGCGAAACTCTAAACAGTTTGATGTTTCGCTGGGCCTGTCAGCTGTAACAGCTTTCTGTAACAGCTCTGTTATTTTATTTAGTCTGCGGACACCCGAGCGTAGCTAAATGTCAAGTTCTTCTTCTTCACTTTACGCCAGTGTTTTTTTTATATGGAGTTTGGGTTTACGCCAGGCCTTTTTTTGAGTTTGCGTACTATGCTTTACATAGAAAACTTTTTAAATTTAAATACAACTAATTTGATTTAACATAAATAAAGTTTAAATGTCAAAGTTATTATTTTTAGTTTATAGTTAATCGAACTTATATATTTTAAGTTTTACTGTTTTACAGAAATGTCCTTCAGATAATTTAAATTAGTAATTGTTGTTTTCTTTATGTAAGTTCCAAGAACTTTTCATCCTTTCAATTCAAGCTTACAAGATTTTGATATAATAGTCTAAATTTAATATTAAACTTTTATATATTATCTAGGAGTTTATTACTAAATATTATATGTATTATAAACAAATTTAATTTAAAACTATATTTAAATCAACGTGTAAATTTTATGGCTGTAAGCTTCGATAAGAAAATCGACCCCTCAAATGGGAAGACCCCAAGCTGAGTACGGGTATGTAAATAAATTACTCGTATAAATATATAAATATAAATATATTTATACAACATTTGCTTATCAAGACGTCGACACGCCAACAAAACCCACAAGGATCCGGCAAGATGGGAGGGGGCTGTAGCCATTGGGGGGTATGTGGAGGTCGGCTCAGCAACTAAATGTCTCTGAAGAGTCGTAAAGGGAAAGTGCAAACATTTTGCGCACTTTATCATCTTTTTCCATTTCCATGTAACGGTTGCTGTAAATATTTTGTAACGCCACCAATTACGGTGTCTGTAAGGAGTCTCCCCACTTTTCCTCTCTCTTCTCTTCCCCCAATTTACACACATTTCGAAGTCGCGCCTCTAAGCGCGTTAACCTACTTTATTCCCCGGGTGCAAAAAGGAGACACGTGACTTTCCTATTTATCCTGCTATCTTCTCCAACATCTTTATCCCTCTCTCTCTCTCTCTCTCTCTCTCTCTTTCTCTCTCGTATATGCTTCTAATTAATTAAAATTCAAGCTGCGAATTAGGTTTTCATCTGTGCGACGTTGAAGTTGACTTTTTAATTACCCACGCACAGCTTTTCACTTTCATTCAACGCCGTTGCACGTCGCGATTTATCCGTTTTAATAATCCGCCAGTGTTGTTGCGTCTCCTTGTCCTTTTTCCTCTCTTATTCCGCCCTCAACCACGCCTTTTGGTATGTAAATTGAGTTAGAAGCATTTAAGATAATGGGACATAAGCCTGCTGGCAACTAAGATCCCCAACTGACGATATGCGATGCTTGTTAATTGTGGAAATTGCTGCGATAATATGACAAAAACCTAAATAAAATGTCGAAATTGTGAGACAGGTGAAAATTTGGTTGATTATACTTATAAACAATTTCATTGACACACTTTTTAAATGTTTATATTAATAAAATATCGTGACATAATGCGACTAAAATTATGGCATAGAAGTAACTGGAACATAGACATAATATATTCAATTATAAATACTAATAATAATATTTATAATAAAATTTATTGTTGAATTCTAAGTCTAAAAATACAAGTCAAGCGCCATCGTAAAATATTAAATTATCGTTTAACATAATTCAAATTAATTAATTTAGCTAAGCTAAACCATAATCGCATTTAATATGGTAAATAAACAGGCTTATGAAAGTCATTGGCCAGTTGATCACGCTGTCACATTGTGTGGACACTGGACAATAACGCCCACATACCTGTGGATTACTGTGTAATCATCTCAAAATGTTGAACATTTTATCAACGTATTTTGGACATTGGACCGAAAGTTAAACAAAAGCAAGGGCAAACAAGCCCTGTCCAGGACATTTTAATGACAGCCAGCAATGGAGAGGCCTAACAAAAGGACCTCTAAAAATCAGCCTGATCATAATTTATTGGCTAAAATGTAAAGCATTTCAAACGAGCCCAAAACAACGAACAAAAAGGACGAAATCAAACAATGCGCCAGTCGGTTAGCTTTGTATGGTCGATAAGGCTGGCATGGTGATACACAGAGCGAAAAAAACTAGTAATTCGCACCTAATATCCCAAATTTCCTACTTAGTTACTAAGATTTAAAAATTACTAAGAAAATTAAATTAACTCCAGAATTTTGATTTAATTTAAAGAACAATTTCTTTGCTTAAAAAGTTTAGGTATTTTAGTATTTTAAAGCTTATAAATGATTTCGAAATGTACTGATTGCAGAAATCATTCTGGCTTATTAATATATAATATAGTCCGCATATTAAGTACTTATCTAAGCAAGAACTATTTGGGAATTCTAAGCAAGCTAATCCGAGCAAGATTTTAGATTTACAAATTTTGATTGAATTTGTTTTGTATCTTGAAAATGTTTCTTTGTTCTTGGTTAAATAATTTTTATGCTAATTTTCGGTAATTAAAACTTATATCCAGTATAGATTTAAGGAAAGCAAATACTTAATTTAGGGTCAAACATAAGTTTAGCAACACTTTTTAATCTCAGTGTATGGTCGGTATGGCTGGTTGTCCTGTTTTCGATGATGGGTCTTTGGTTTGGGTGCGTTTGTCTAGCTGACACTTTCATTAACAAAAAGTCAGAAAGCGATGACAATCAGTCATTTGCTGGTATGTGTGTGTATGTGTGTGAGTTGTTTTTGCATTGTTACCAAGTGCATTTGAGGTGTGTGTGGGGGTGTGTGTGCTTGTGTGTGTTGTGCCTGTCACACCTCTTGATGGCCATACGTCCGTCTCCAGCTCCGTCTGAGTCTCCGTCTCCGTCTCTGTCACTGTCTGACATTGCTGCACTGCGGCACGTAAATCTAAACAGCCACTGACAGCTTTCAACTGGCTTCCTCAACCGCCTTCAACTTCCCCTTTGACTCCCCTCAACCACACCGTAAGCGTCTTTTTATGTAGCTCGAAATGTGCCAGGGGGCAGACTGAGACTGAGACTGAGAGTGGATCAAATCGGTGGGCGGCTGTCACATCTTGAGCTATACCTAACGAGCATAAATATGTATCAATCTATATCCTGCACATATATCAGTATATACACAAACATAAATACATACATATATATATATTAACGAGTTTGCATATAGCCGGGTTGTTTGTCTGAAATTGACATCGCTTGTTGCCGGTCATCATCATGCTCTTCTCCTCACTCTCCCCGAATCTAGAATCGGGCATTGTTTTTGTTGTGTCGCCATCCTCGTGTTGTCTGGCCGAGATTTTATGTATCGTCGCATACATTTTGAGCGCTTTATTGTTTGCTGAAATTCAGACAATATCTCTCTTGCCTGCCCTCTCTCTCTCTCTCTCTCTCTCCCTCTCATCATACTAAGCGAGTAATCGAGTATCCGACTATCCCAGTATCGAAGTGCATGTAGGTGTTAATCTAATAACTGTCAAATGCAGGACGTTGATACTTCACTCGAAGCCGAACCAAAAAAGGATACATATTGGTCAGATGGCTTTTGTGTTAAGACTAAATTGCTCTGCAAATTGATGTGTGATGTCCACATGGGTAATACAAAACATGGCGAAGGAGATAGAGAGATATTCAGAATATTAAAAACTTTCCATCGCTATAAGTCCGCTGTGCACTTTACAGCTTATTTATGTTTCGAAAAAAAATATAAGATTAAAAACTTTTTTATAAACTAAATTTTAATGGAGAATTTTTATTAGCTTGGATTCGAAAAAGGTATTCTGTCAAAAATATTCTGTAGAAAACATACTCTATAAGTTCTTAATAATTTTAACGTCTATGTGAACATGTCTGTTGGTTTTTCCCAAATTTAAAACTGGATTAAGTTGTCCCAAAGGTAACAGAAAACCTGTTAATAAAAATACAAAATTTTGTTTACTAACATAAACATACTACAGAATTTCAATAAAAGTAAAATCTTTGAAAATAGTATAATTATTTTATTTTTAACCTCTGTTTTGTGTAATATATTCAAATGAAATTGTTTTTAAATTATCATCAAATTATTATTACAATTTTTAAAATATTTTCAAAATGTTTATTACCTAAAAAATAATTCATAATTTTGCTATTATACAAAATCAACCTTCGGGATGTGGAATATGTATACAGAATATTATTAATAATATTTATAAAACATCGTTAAGCTTATCATTGAGGTGATTATTAGATGAATTATTATTATTTTTGCATATAATGTTATTATCATTATTATTGTGTATTATCTTTTTATGAATAATTTTATTATTGATTACTAAAGTTGGTTCTTTATTTAGATATAAGTAATTGAATATTTTTATGGAATTAAGTAAATCAAAGTTCAACTCGAATTTAACGCACAACATCCCATCCAAAGTTCAGCTTTTTGATAGTTTTAGAAGGTTTTTGGTTTTGTTTATTTGGTTCAATTGGAAGGCCATGAGAGCAACATATCCAAATAATTTCTGCATCACTAAATGCCCATAAAAATCAACTGTATATGTATTCGCATGTGTACACTTGTATAGAGACATTCATGCAACAAAATGTCCTGCAGACGGGGGGAGGGGAAAAGCGCAGTCAAGCATAAAATCGCAAAAACAGCACTGAGAATTTCAGCATAGACAGAAAAAAACCCCCGAAAACTCCAACCAGACAGAAATATCAGAGCATTGAGAAATCGAAAATGAGAGAAAAAAAATTGAATGTACGAGTGCTGGGTGGTTTGTTTGAGAGATACTCTATAAAGCAGATGTCAATGGAGAATCGTATAATATAAATATTGAGGAAAAGAAAATAGTTTTAATATTAAAAATTCCTAAAGAGATAAATTAATCAAGCATTAAGATTTTATCTATAGAAATTCAATATTTAAAAAGAAGGTCAAGTTCCGGAAAATTTTGGTTATTGTGAATGTTTAACTTAAGTCAAGATCAAACTCTACTTTATTTGAGCTTTTATGCTACCCTTTATCCATCCGATTATGGGGTATGAAAAGTGCAAAAAAGAAAACAGTTTGGATGCTGGCGCATATAAAGTCGCTAGCATTTTTATGAGTCGTAAATCGAAGCGATAAAATCACACGACCAAAACAGAGACCAGGCCGCCATCATGGTCGGAACGCGAGTGGCGTAGTCTCTTGGCCTGGTCAGCTCAGACTGGAGTTTGTCTGTCCAGCTGTTCGTCTCATAAGTCACACGATAAATTGTGCAACATTGCGCTAATGACAACAACAGGAGATAGAGATGGGGATGGAGATGGAAGCAGGGGAAGGGGAAAAGGGGAAACAGTTGCAATCGCTACAAGTCCATATCCAAAGTCGGCGCCATTTTGCAACTACAAACGACGGAAGTTCATTATTGTCAGTGATTAATGACAAAACAGATGAAGGGAGTAGCATTAGGAGAGGGGCAGGGGAATGGCCTCTGCGGATGCCACATAAGTTAGCCAAGCAAATGCGCTGACAACGAGCAACGTTGTTGTTGTTGTAGTTGTTGTTGGCAGTCGTCTCTCAGACTCTTTTGCCAATGACATTTATGGGTTTACTACTTCCGGCACAGAGCAGACCCAAAATGGGGTAAGTAAAAAAGATGCGTGCTTGGCATTGGGATGCTTGTTCCGATCCCGATCCCGATTCCAAGCTGTTGACATCCTTGAATGTCACAGAGTCAGTGCGTCGAGTGAAATGCATTGCCTCGACTGGCAAAATGATTAGCGCGTTGATTTGGCAAACGATTGAGTTCAAAATTGGGATAAAACAGAAGCTGACTGAAGCAGCAGAACAGACAGATGAGGGACAGGGATAGGAATAGGGCAGCAACACTCAACTGAAGTCGACTTGGTGCCAACTTTGTCCTTGGCTCTGGCGTTTCAACTATGCAGCATTAAGCGCCATTGACAGCGGCACGCACACCGGCTATGACGAGCTGCACGTTCCCCGGGCTGAGGTAGGACTACAGTACACTGTGCGAACAAATTTATCTTGTTAACTGATTCTAAAGTTATTTTTTTAAAAAAAGAGCAAAATCAAAACTCTCAACTGTGTCTTAAATTTTCTCTTTAATATCTTATATATTCATAATGTAAAATAAATCAATATTTTTATTATGTTAGCTGTAAAAAAATAATTTTAAAAAAAGGTTTGATAAAATCAAATATTTTTAATACAGAATACAAATCTTATTAGCTTTATTTATTCCTTTCAAATAATTATTCCTCTAAATAGAACTAAAAAAGGTGAGAACGATATATTTGACTGAACGTTCAAATAAATCGTGAAAACTAGAGGATAATAATAAAGTAATAAATAAAGATATGATTTAAATGAAAATTTAAAAATTTTATGCAAATTAATATTTAACATTTTAATTTAATTTATTTAATTTTAATGAACATAGATAAATTTGAGATTAAAATCAAATAAATTATAAAAGACGAGTTAAATATTAATTAAAAAGAATTAATAATATAAAGTCAATATCTTTAGCAGTTAAATTTTAATATGCTAAAAATGCTTTACGACTGGAACACATACTTTTTGCCAGTGTATGATAGGGTTCTGATGGTTCCGATGCTTCCTACGACAAGTGAAATTAATTTCAAACAATGCAGCAAACAGAAGACAACAGACAAGAGACAAGAGACAACAACGAGGCTGCATACGATGACAGCCAAGCAAATTAAATAAAAATTCCAACACGCAGAACAGAGCAGACATTGAGCAGGAGCTGGCAGCTGAAGCAGAAGCTGAACTTGCCTCTCAACAAGTTAAAGAAAAAGATGAAGAAGAAGAAGAAGCAGAAGTTTTCATCATATGGCAGACCGTCTAACTGCCGCTACGTGCCAGCAAAGCAACAACAACAAGATCAAATAGAAAATTGATGGCAAACAACTGTCGACGCATCGGTTCGATGCAAATAGCTGGCGAAAAGCTGTTAGGAGCCCCCAAAACAACAGCCAACTTGTCGAAAATTATTTCATTTTAATTATGCCAAAGGGCACACACACACACACACACACAGCCCCAACTCCAACCCCAACCTATTCCCCTTTTTCATCCCTGAACCCAGCGGAACTGAACGGGAACTGAATAATGCTGGAGGACGTGCCGAAATGTGTCGCCATTTTGTATGCACAAATGAAATCACATCACACTTGGCTCCCAACTCTCTCTCCCTCTCTTTAACTCTCTGTCTCTCTTTCTCGCTTCCATTATCTGCTCCATCCTTTTCTCCCATTCTGTCTATCTCCAGACACCTACAACTTAAGTCGTCATTGTCAATTTGTTTTAATTGCCGACACCGACGCGACGCCTCGCACTGTAGTGTCCTTTGCTCTTTTTCAGTGCAAAAATTAATAAAAATGTTCAATATTGACAAATATTCAATACTGACGGATAGACAAAAGCTTGAAGCTCCTAATCGCATATTCTCATATTTTAAGTTATTCCTTCTGCCTGACTGTATTCAAGTTAATAAGCAACATACGAGTAATTATTAAAAATGGATTTGCTAAACATGCTTATTAGATAACACAAAGGGCATCTGTCGCATACTTTATTTTAGTAATTTTTGATTTACATCACGTTTTTAGACTTTTTACCCCACAGTGAATTGTCAACCTTGAGCGTGAGTCGTGTCACGTCAGTAAATGTGAGGAGTCGTGGCAACTCGTGAATCGTTACAAAATTCTCAGCGACTGTTTAAAAGCGTTTAGTCTAAATTTATTTGTATTGCTATGAAGATGCTGAGTGTGTAAGGAATTCTGAATTATTAAATTAGGCGTTAGCACAATTTGCAATAAATTTAATGCTGCATATTACAGAAAGTAAAAATTTCAAGATACTAAACTAGGCATGTGATAAATAAAATATTTAATAAAATTATAATTAAATTCGGAGTCTCAAATGATTCGAATTCAATTTAAGCTTTTAAACATACAGTCGAACTTCCCTAGCTCGAACAAAATCGAGTGGCAATAGCGAGCAAATTTCATACAATTCTGCTTCCCTAACTCGAAGTCTCCCTAACTCGAACTTTTTTCTCGGATAATGGTGATTCGAGCTAGGGAAGTTCGACTGTATTTGTAGTATATTTGCCTAACTGCTTTGTTCTTGAATGTATTTAAAGATTTTTAAGCTAAATAACGTTGCATTATTAAAATTTATTTGATGTTATTTGAGAATCGATTCCCAATTCGAACAGCGTCCATGTAAAATTGCCTTTCTGACTCTGATCGCTTGAATTTTAAGGCAAACTATATCGATTCTTTTTATTTAATATAAAGAACTATCGCTATTTGCTGCTTACGTCATCTGATTTGACTTCACAGCTTTTGACAAACAAAAATGTATGGATTTATGTACAATGAACATTTAAAGTTTATGTTTGAAAGAAATGGCTTCATATACAATCTTGCAAGAGGTTTTCGGCACATTTCTTATGCATAAATAGGCACATGGCTGAAAAATACCAAATTGTTAAGATTCCCAGTGGAGGTTCGATATCAGCACTGCAATTAAATATACCCTTATTAAGGCATATAGATTTTTATTTAATTTTGTATGTGTTAAGTTGTCGATAAGTTAGAAATTAAACTATTATGAAAACAAATTAGACTTTGGATCGATATGTTATAGTTAATTTTAATTGAGATATATTTTTAAATTTGTCATTAATATATGTATGTATATACATTATATGTTAATAAATCTTTCTATTCTTTAATTTTAAACCTAAGAGATAGAAAAATGGTTCTTTCATACATATATATACATAACATAAACGAAGTAACTTAAAGATGAAAGTTTTAAAAAACAATTGATACGTAATATATTGCAGACATATTGTAGGGTATGTGGATTGTCGACTAGTTGACCTTTGTCGTTTAGAGTACTACATAATTATTTTTGGTGGAGAAGTGAGCTGATCTCAAAGTTTTTTACAGTTTCAACTTGAATTGGCTACCGCAAAGACCGAATTAATGTACTACGGTTTAAAATGCGGATCAAAATACTTCAAATTATGTGCCTTTATTTGTCTTTTGCAATAGAAAATGCTTTAATTAACTACAAAGACAACAAGCTGATTGCAACAGGAAATTACGAAATCATTGCTGAATCGCTTTTTGAATCTAGTTGTATTAAACCTATGAATGATTTGTTTGCTCATATTACATGTGAAATTAATTTGGAGGGCGATACTCTGGAGCTTAAGTGTATTATCACAAAATCACAGAGACCAATTACGTTGATTGGGGGATCTTTTACATTAAATCAAGAAGCGATTACTATGTTTAAATGTCGTGCTAATCGGCTAATACAACAATGCTTCACGGACGAGGAAGACTTTCTAAGGCGTATCTTTAAAAACTGCAATAGAAGAAACATATCTTCATTCCTCATAACAGAAAAGACGGATACAGAGTGCTTCAATTTCATATCATCGAATTTACCTAATTTAAATCAAATCACGTGGGTACTTGGTGAAAATTGTGTGCCTATAAATCAGTTTTTACGAAAATTTGCATATCTACGGAATCTTGATATTTATTTTCTAATTACCAAAAACTCTATGCGTTGCAATGATCATTATTTTACTAATCTTACTCAGATTAGGGAACTGCAGATTGAATTTATCAGGTTTGATGGCCACAAATCTGCACTTAATGAATTATTAAAGAAAATATTTCTAAGAGGTTTGAAAAACTTGGAAGAATTAACATTGACGTACGATTCCGAATTAACATCATATAAGTTTCAAATTCCAAAAAAACTGTTTCAAGGTTTGACAAATTTATCGTCAATAAAATTGATTAACTGGAACATCACAAACTTAGCCAAAGAACATTTTCAAGATTTAGACAATTTAAGGTCTTTACAGTTTAATGGAGACTTGGGTAATGATTTCGACTGGCTAAGGTATGTTTATAAATATTAATAAAGCAGCATTAATATTCTCAATCCATATGCATTCTTTTTAGTTCCACAATTATACAAAATAAACTAATATTTTTGGAATTATATAATGATCGATACATCCCGAAAACCAATATGTCAGCATTTATTTGTCAAAATATTTGTCAGTTTAATGTGGATATAAACAAAAAGCCGTGTCCCGAAGGATGTCAATGCGCTCTTAACCGAACAGACTTGCGATTTAAAATAGATTGTGACCAATTAACGACTGGAATGGATATTCCAGAGCTGCCAATTCCAATAACTGGAAATGCATCCCTTCATTTCAACAACAAGAACTTAACTCAGTTACCAAACTCAACATTTTATGGCTATTCGAATATCCGAGAGCTTCATCTGGCTAACAACATATTGAAAAGTTTAAATGTTGGACAATTACCAGCCGATTTAACTTATTTGGACCTTAGAAACAACAGTCTTCAGTATTTTAAGGACGATGTACTCGAATTTCTCTCAAGTCGAGCAGGAAAAATAACCATGAAACTCTCTGGAAATCCATGGAAATGTGATTGTGATGATCTTAAGATGTTGCAGTTCTTCGTCGACAAGTCAAATTATATCGAGGATATTGATTATTTAAAATGTCAGAAACAAACTATTGATTTTCCCTTTGTAATGCTTAAAGCAAATGTCTGTAGATCTTACTTCAAGATGTTATCTGGACCTGTTCTTGGATTGGTAGTCTTGATATTATTATACTTCTATTTCAAGAAATCTATTTCAATGTGGTTGTACGAAAGGAATCTGTGTCTTCGCTTGATATCCCGACCTGAACCACAAGTTGACACTGAGCTGAAAATCGATGGATTTCTGGCATTTTCACATGTAGACCTGGAACTGGTGGGGGAGTATGTTGAGAAACTGGAGAGAGGTCCTCGCGAGTATCGACTCTGCTTCTATCAGCGCGACTGGTTGGTAGGCCAATCCATTCCGGCATGCATACTGAATTCAATCAACGATTCCAAGAGGGTCATCATCCTGATGACCAATAGCTTTATCAACTCATCCTGGGGACTCTTTGAGTTCCGCTCCGCCATTAGAGCCGCTTCGATGGACAAGGACAAGCGACTGATTGTCATCTTGTATCCGGGCGTTGACTTAGATAAACTGGACTCTGAGCTGAAGCTCTACATGAAATTCAACACGTACCTGAGGCGAGATGATCCACAGTTCTGGCGGAAACTGATGTTTGCGATGCCCCATAAACCAATCCAATGTGGACAGCCAGCCATCACGGGAGGTCCAGCAATTGAAGAGACCCAAGTTTGAAGTTGTTCAATTGGTAAATATTTGTGTTAAACTAGTGCTGACTATATGTGTTAACTATTTGAATTTATAACAATTTCAGATCAAGAACATTGCGACTCTGCGTCTATCAGAAGAAACTCGGTATAAAGACATCAAGATCACAAAACAGATTGGACCAAAACTGAAAATGATATACATTTCGAAATATTTTATTAATCTTTAAACTTTTTATTAATTCTAAATCGCCGATTAACAAATTTTAAATTTGAATTTAAATATATTGTAAAACAGGGATTAAAACCCTAACCGAAACCGTAATCTTTAACCGGTAAAAACCGATTGAAATTTATACTGTAACTGAAACCATAACCGAAAAAAAAAATGTTCACTTGACCGAAACCTTTATACTAAAACTCAGTTAACCGAAATAACCGTTTAGTAACCGTTTCATTTATAAGGGTTAATTTTGGCTATTCATATATCCAAAAAAATAAATAAATATTTTTAATTTTAAATTTTTATTTGTTTCAAATTTTCTTATCTTAAATTTTGAGTTTTTATTTGTGATATTCATAGCCCTGAATAAGCTTAAATAAAATAAATTCTCTAAACGAAATATTAAAATCGTTAAAATGTAACTTAACTACATCAAACTGAAGAATATGTGAAATAAATGTGTGAATGAAACATTAGGAAAATAATGCACTTTTTATTGTAATTATTATATTATTAATATAATTATATTTTTGCAAATAACATTTTTTTTTTGTATCCCGAACCATACGGGTATTTCAAAACCGGTAAAAGATTGTCATTTATATTTTCAACAGAATTAGCACGGGATTTTTGAAACTTTTCTATTCAAGAGGGAAAATCGATTGAGTATGTTGTCTGATACTTTGTTTACGAAAGTAAAGATATGTCGTCCAAATTAACAATATTAGTAATCAGATACAAACTAAACTTAATGAAAATTAGTTTTCTTCATTTAATGCAAATCGCAACTTTAAAAGAATATTTCTAACATGTTGCCTGCCCATCAATACAATTCTGGCCAATTTATCTACATTACGAACATTTGAATAATCATAAATATACTAAATATATATACATTTAGTCCCGCCTTATCAAGTACCGAAAATAATTTACAACCTAGCCTAAACACATCTGAAAGTTAGCAACATTATTGTTAAACTTATATTTATTTTTCAGAAATCTTTAAAAATATTATAGAATTATAGCTAATTATCTAACATTTATTTTAATTTGCTCTTACTTGTTGTTAATAAACATGCATTAATCGACAACAATATTGGTAAGTAAATGTTGAAAAATTTTTGAACTTAAGTTGCTTTAAAATCGATGTCTATTTATTTGTTAAAATATTTTTAAGAAAATTAAAAAATCTGTATTAATTGTATTTATATCGACAGCTCGATTTTTAATTAAGCTCGATTCACTGGTATTTGCATGTCATTTAAAAAGCTTTCCATGTGCTTTCATAACGCAAAGCTGAACACAGCCGAAGCTTTCGAAGTTTTCTTGTGACCATTGACTTTTGGCTTTTGTAATACAGATTGTGACACTCAGTTCTATATAAGGCTTATCAGCGTTGTTGACAAATACAAAGTAAATATAAGCACAAAGCTTTACTCGAGTATATTGTGATGAATCCCACAATTATGTCAACTTACTGGGGTCACAAATATAACATATCTATGTACCTATAAACTGGGGAAATACGAGTGGATGCTGGGGAAAAACTCTGAGGGCATTTGAAAGAATCGTGACAGATGCATGTCTAAATGACACTTTTATTCATATTTTGGGGAAGAAAATGTTACATTAAGCGCTTATCAATATGCAAAGCCAATTGAATGTGGGAACAATGGCTCTAAGGATAATAGAATAGCTTGCGGTAAGGCTTTTCTGTGATAGAAGGGAAGACTTCAACTTTTCTTAAAATAACTTTGCTTATTTGAGCTAACAGATATTCAAACCGCAAATTCATTTTTATCAATGTATTATATGGTTATAGTGGTTGTAACCAAGTAAGAACCGACTAATAAATTTTTTTGCAATGTCGTTAGAGATAATCGTGTTATTGCTTAAGTCATTTAATTCTTACTAACATAGGACGTGATAAGAATGATTTTAAGAATAGGTTAGATTGACCAAACTCAACCCAAAATACATGCACAAATAATAATTATTATTTTTATAATAATAAAATTAAATAATAATAATAATAATTTTTGGCTGATTATTTTTGACCAAAATTGGTTTTGAATTTGTAATGGAAAAGGAATACTGCTCCAGAATGTGCTTTAATCTATACCTGTTAAATTTCGACTAAAATTACCAATCAATTAGATTATTTTTGGAAATAATCGTATAAAATTCACTGTTGAAAAATTTGTGATTATATAATGATTACGATAACAAAAAATCAGAAATAATCTAAAATTATTCAAAAATAATCTTTATGATTATTTCGGATGATTTTTGATTTTTTCTGATTATTTTGGCTACTTTGATTGTGAAAATTTAAAATAATTTGATTTTTACTTAATAGTCACAAATAATCAAAATTAATCAGAAAAAAAATCAAATATAATCCGAGTACCCAAAAAGATTATTTTGTATTTTTTCTGATTATTTTTGAATAATTTTAATAATTTTAGATTATTTTTGATTATTTCTGATTATCTTGGCTACTTTGATAGTGAAAATTTAAAATAATTTGATTTTTACTAAATAGTCATAAATAATCAAAAATAATCAGAAATAATCAGAAAAAAAAATCAAAAACAGTGCGAATACTCAAAAAGATTATTTTTGATTTTTTCTGATTATTTTTGAATAATTGTAATAATTTTAGTTAATATTTGATTTTTTGTTAATCGTTATCGTTAAATAATTGGACATAACCGAAAATAATCGTAATTTAACCATTACTTCGACTTTAAAGAAAAAATAATCTAATTACTAATGATTATGATTACTAATCATTATTAAACAGGTAGGCTTCATTCTAATGTTTACTAATGATAAATACATTGTAAGTTCATTGATTGCCTGGACTATAAACCTGTCATCCTGTCACCCAAATCCAAATATCCCATCATTAATTATAAGTATTTTTCAACCTCATTGTAACCCGGGTAGTTCACAGACAAACGCCATTTGGTGTTTACAATTCGCAGTTCGCATAATTAGCTCAGAGTCCACGAGTTCGAGATAAACACAGAAACCATTTGGATACCGTTTGTAACTTCCCTCCGGTTCTCGCTGGCCAAAGTTCGTGTAGTTCATGGGCTGCGACTCGTAGTGCCAGTAAAAGTTGTCCATGGAGTGCTGATCGAACTCCTTGGTTCCCAGATTGCCACGATGTCCGCCGCTCCAGAAATGGGGATGAGTGTGGGCATGGGCATAGCGTCGCATATAGTTGGCCAGAAGACGCATCTCCTCGACGGACTCGATGCTGACCAGCTTGGCATTCGGGTCGAGTGCCTCACAGGCGAATCCCGCGTGCAGCCAGTCAAGCTGGGAATCGGAAAGGGAAGTGAATCCACAAGAAACAGATTGAAGACAACTCACCATGGCGGGCACACTAAAGACACGGCCATTGTACGATACCTTATAGTACTCGTAGGTAGGCTGTCAATCAGTTAATTAAATGATAGCTTGGGAATCTCTTCAAGATCTTTTCATACCTACAGCTTTGTTGGTCGAGAAGAAGTAACAGCTGCCGCCAATCTCCACAAAGGGTTTCATACAACGAGCTATGGATCAGTTAACTAGACTTTCGCACTCTCGAATTCAACTTACGTCTCCAGAACTCCAAGTAGATACATAAATAGCTGGCCAGGAGCAAAAGAGCAAGTAGCATTGTCTCCCAGGATTTAACCATTTTAAGTTTTAACATCTTACGAGCAGCTTCAACTGTTAACTGAAACTTGATTCGAGCTATTCAGTCTGTTTTATAGATCCACAATGAAATGTGACACTTGAAAAGTTATAACATTCAATAGAAGTTACCTGATATCAGTAAGTTTTATGGTAAAGTCTGTTTACTTAAACTATTGTATGTACTTTATTTCACTTCTCTTTATAATACGAGTATCAATTGAATTATTGCACATTTATATTTTTGCCTTTTTATGCAGAAAACGATCTTAAAAGTAAAAATATCAGTGTTTTGAATCACATTTCTCATTTGTATGAATTTGCCAGATAGTTCAAAGTGCAATCTTCGAAATCTCGACGTATTGTAGATTATTGGATGCATCTTTTGTTTTGCCCTTGTGCAATGGAATAAGGGCAATTGTAAGGATTAGGAATAAGACTATCAAATGAAATTTCCATTGACGAAAGAATGCTTGAATGCGACGCCAAGGAGTCGTGTATTCGCATATGTAGAACTGATCGTAGCCCCACGATCGGATCATATAGAGTTCCGAGTCGATGAGCTGCAGACTCAGATTGCAATCGGCTGGCGGCTCCTCGCCTGGCAGCCACTTGGAGTAGACTAATCTCTGGTCCAGAGCCTCCCACTTGAAGGGATGTTCACTGTCGTAGCTGTGGCCCGACGTGCCAAATGTGCTGCCATTCGCATACCCCCTGGCGAGTATGTAATTCTGCAGCTGCTGCATCTGATCGGACGTGACCACAGAAACCAATTCGCCTTCGTTCTCCCGGCAACTCCTGCGCGCATCGAACCAATCGAATATGTGTTTGTCCTACAAGTTTCAGAAATTCATTCACTTAACTGGACTTTCCGGACACATTTTTGAAATGCAGCTGTATCGATTTGCTATCGATCCTGTTATCGGTTACTCACACTGTATCCCGTACCTATAAAGTAATAGGTCTCCCCGACCTTATCGTAGACATAGCTACACTGACAGACCTGCATTACCGTCAGCAGATATAGAAATCGACTGTACGATTTTCTCAGCATTTCATTTGGAATTTACAACGTTCGTGCTCAAGATTGTTTAATGTACTGATTCCACTTTAAAATGAACAACGTCCGTTATTGTGTTATCATTAAGACTTGGGAACAAAGTTGAACCTCATATGAATTCGAACTCGACTGTAACATATCCAGTACTCAATCATTTATACATATGCATATACAGACATATTCTACAAATTTACAAAAAATTATCAAAAAATAATTGAGATATGTAAAACCTATAAGATTAAATTGAACTATTATTAATTTAAATATAAATGCATAAAATTAATTTGGAATAAAATTGTTAAGTATAAAAATCACGATTTTATATACAACTGTCGGAAAATTTTATCCAGAACACGAAAATTCGAAAGAAAAAATTAGGAATCCCAAAAATGGAATAGAAATTAGGAACACAGTTAGTAAGAATCCAAAATAAGCAAGACAAAACGGGAAAACAAAAATTAGGAAAAGCCAATAATGCGATTCTTAAAATATTATTCTTTGGTTTTTTTCTTTTTGCTTAAAATATCTTAAATAAATTTTGGGATTCGTATAAGGTATCAAAATCACACTTTAAATGAAAGCTTTGTTGAAACTGGAAATCAATTTGTGGCAGCTGATTTTTATGACTTTAAAAATATGTCCAAAAAATAAAAAACACTGACATTTGAAAAGTATATAAAACCCATTTCAAGAATATTTCGCAGGGTATCAATATAAACCACATACATATGTACAATTAACTGATAATGAAACTTACAATGAAACAAACAAATAAACTTACATTATTGTCCTAGCTAGACAGTTTGAAATTTCACCCAGAGCTCAAACTGTTATGGCTGTTATCATTTGATATCGAAAACTTTATCGTTGAAAATATCAATCTATATAACACATCAACTTTTTTAAAATATATGCATATAATATTTATTCTGTACTAAAATAAATTGCAAGAAAATATTACAACGGAAATTAAGACAAATTTAATGGGAATTTATGTTTGTCATTGAACCTTAACATAAAGTCTGAAAGGAGATCCGTTGAAATCAAATAGTCTAACCCATATGAGTAGTGTTTATAATGCAATATTTATATATTTATATATAATGACTGAACGGGAAATGCTTCACTGATTTGCAATTCTGAAATCACGCTCTGAAAACATGCACAATATATGTTTGTAAGTATGTGCAATGCACTTGTTTCAATTATAAAAATTCGGAAACTTTTAATTTTAGTAAAAATCTGCATTAGTTTCAAACTTTTCCAATTTTTTTTTTTATTAATAACTGGACACTGACATATCGGCATTTAGTGCACAACAAAATTTATTAGAGGCAAAATTGCATTGAAGTTCACTATAAGTAGCTTCCACTGTATTATATGATGAATTACGAGTATTGACACATGAGGATGTTTGTTTATGACCAGTTATCAGTCGCAATATACATTAAAGTCATCAAAGTAAAGGGTCTTACCAAGCCTTTATTGATAAAGAGTTAAGTATACAAAATAACAAAGAATACACATTTTATTTACAGTTCTTTTGTTGCACAAGAGTTGCTTAAAAATAGAAAATAATATTTAAAAATTAAACACTTATAATTTAATTTTTTTCTTGAAATGGTCTTATTTTTAAAATATAGTATTTAAATACACATACAAAAAATAATAGAAACGAGCGTCATTTCGACTTTTTAAACTTATTTTTAACATTATGATAAAAAACTGTGCATGAATATGGAATCCTGTTTTGTAGAATTTTAAAACATTGCTAGTAGTAGTAAGTAAAAATTATAAAAGTAAAAAAAAAAAAAAATTTCCGCAGATTTTTAAAAAATAAAAAAAAAATATCGTTTCTATTATTTTGTCCATCACCGTATGTATAAACGCCTCACGATCGTGCGTTAGCAACATCGCATTAGCAACATGCTGCCGCAACATCGCCTCGCAACAAATGTATCTTCCATACGGATTATCCATCCGCGCGAGCGTTCAGTGCATGATGGTCGGCTCGTTGACGAGCAGCTGCTCGCAGATGTCCACGGCCTGGGCGTGGCAGGAGGCGCTGCTCATGTAGAGCTGCCCGGCCCGGAGCGTGAGCAGCACGCAGTTGCGTCCCATGCGGGGCGTGGGCTCCTCCTCCAGCCAGTTGGTGTAGTTCATGGCCCGGGCGCGTCCGAAGTAGTTCCAGTAGAAGCGCAAGTCGCCCGGCCAGCGATGGGCGGCACTCCAGAACTGGGTGCCGTTCTGGAACCCCAGGCCGTACAGATAGTTGGCCAGCACGTGCATCTCCTCGGCGCTCTCGAGGCACACGCGCGACGTGCGCTTCTCCCCGTAGCAAAAGTTGCTGAACGATGTGGGCTAAATTTATAGAGTCAGTTTCAGTTTCAGTTTGCGTAGGGTTGTCGCCTTAACTCACCAGCGGCTCGCTGTCGTCTATGTGGTAACAGTAATCCTCCTGCACCTTCTCGTACGGCACCTTGCAGCGCATCGCCGCCACCCCCGCCCCCATCCCGGCACCTGTCAACGCCCCCGCCAGGTGCCACATGAGGCCGACGCGCAGACAGATCCACGCCAAGTTCCAGTTCCCGTTCCAGTTCCCATTCCCATTCCCGTTCCAGCTGCCTGGCATTGTAACGGTTGTCGTTAACAAACTGCACAAGCACCGCAAATAGTTGCCTTATCACTGAGCGACCGAGTTCCGTTACCGACTCTGATAAGAAGCGCTCTCTAATCATTTCGGTTTTGCGCCTTTTTTTATACATTTTGTTTTCAGCTTTTTGTTTAAAAATGCGAATTGAGCGACCGTCAACGTGTTTTCTATTATTATCGTAGTTGTTCTCACAGTCCGCACTCTCTCTTTCTCTCTCTCTCTCGCTCTCCAGTACTTCCTATAACAGAACTGATAAGCCAAATGTCATACAACTATGACCATGTAAATAGAATATTTATATAATAAAATTGTCTGTTATTTTGCGATATCATAATTCACACATATCACACATCATAAATTGTATTATTTTAAAAAATTAAAAACCATAAAATTAGGTTTATTTTATTACAAGTATTTTATGAATTTTCAATTGAATCCTCTACATTTCCCCTCTGTCGATCTTCAAGTGGAACTCGAGTGGCTAACGCTTCACTTAATACAATCCACAAACCACATATTCTCATTCCCCTGTTCAACAAAAACTGTACTATGTGCGCTGTGTATTTAACATTGTTTGCACGCCAGATGGCGCTTGCATGCTCATATGCTACTTCATAACAGACTGTTATGCCAACAGTCAGGGCTGTTAACAGTTAACACAAGCATGTTACATTCCACAATATTTAAATTAAATTGTATGAATTAAAATATAATGCCACGCACCTGGAATAAAGTCATTTAATAATAAAATTAAATTCACAATTTAATAGCAGCTTAAATAATGTAATTAATAAAGAAATGCCAAAGTTTAGATACTCTGTTTAAATGCGACGCGCCAAGCAGAACAGCTGTTCAGACTGTCGCTGAGCAGAGCGATAACATTTTCGTAAAAACCCTCTGTTAGTCGAAACATTTTACATTAACAGACCTGTTATTCATGAATTTTCTGTTGAAGCGTGTGGTTGTTGCGGCCGGTAAATGTGATGAAAAAAACGAGAAAACAAGCAAAAGTCGCGTGTTAAATAGTGTTAAATACAAAATAAATAGTTTGTGGCAAATCTGGAAATGTTTTAACTACTTGGGTGTTAACAATTTAGCGTTTTTCGCTGTACTAAGCGACGCCACTGTTATTGTTCTGCGCTCCTCGCTGTTTTCTCTGCGCGTGTGCTTTGCTTTCATATTCGCTGATTCGATTGTTTACGAATTTGTGTGTGTGTACATAAATGTGCAAGAACTAGCGAAAAATTACAATTGTTGAATGAAAATGCCAATGAAAGGCTGGAAAACAACAACAAACATGTTGAATAATAACAAATCAGTGTTACTGGCACTCCTGACGCTGACTGCGCTGCTGCTGCGCGATGGCAGCGGCGTCGCCGGCCATTTAAATGTGTTCCTGAATCCCGAGGAAGTGATGCGTTTGCTAGGTAAGTTCTCCCCCCCCCCCACGCTGCCTCTCTTATTCAAACTAATTTCCCGATAAGTCGCGCCCTTTGTTATTGATTTCTCCACCTCAACCAGCAAATATAACGACAACAACAACAATGCAAAGCAATTGAGCAATTAGCGACGTTTCAATTGTGTCAACCAATTATGTGGCAGCTTCAATTTACAATTTACAATTTAACAAGTTTTCTTTCATTGAAAACAGAAATGCTTTTCAAAATTATGTTGATTTGTTTGCTTTGGCTTAATTTTAGACGCGCTCTCTCACTCTCCCCACTCACCCCCCATTCGCGCTCTCGCTCGCTCTCTCACGTTGCATGCTGTTGCCGCAGGTGTTGTTAAACAGTTAAACAAATAAACAAACAACGAGCAAAAGAAACAACAACAATACGGTTTCTTCTTCTTCTGCTATGTACATAACTTTCAGTTGCTTCGTTAAGAAATTTTACGCTTCGTAAAAAGAAGCAGCAGCAACAGCAACAACAAAAACAACAAATTTACAAGCAGCATTAAATTTATTTCACTGCCAGGGAATATTTTTGAATATTTCTTGGAATTGAAATTCCTCTACCCAAAAAAACACACACAACACACACACACAAGAGACACGCAAACGAGATGACAACGCAAAGGAAGCAACAACAATAGCAACAACAAGAACAAATGCAACGACTATGGAACGAACAGGCAAAGGCAAAACGTGACTTGGAGCAGCCGCAAACGCAAGACGTGGAGCAGACGTAGCAGCGGGCAAAAGAGACGAGAGCAAGAGAGTTTGCCAGAGAGCAAGACATGGTCGGGAGAGGGCAGCAAAGACAGCAAAGCAGGCAGCGACGCGTCGTCGTCAGCTGTGCGTCTGTGTATGTGTATGTGTGTGCCTTTGTATTGCTTTTGGTGGGGGTGCAACTGTGCACAGTGGGCGTCAAAGGACATGCTCATAGTTTATTGAACAACTTATGTTGAACAAAACAGTCGTTATTTTATTTACAGTAAAAAAAATAATGCAATATGATATTAGAAAAATTTTGAATTGTTTTTAATTATCATGTATATCAATTGAGCCCACTGTGCCACGCCTGTCGTTAGTTTGGCACTCGCATTATTTTTTTGGCAAGTCGGAAACTTGCGCCGCCCACTGCAAGTGATTTTGCTTGCTTGCTTTGTTGTTGTTGTTGCTGTTGTTGTTTGTCGCTGTTTTTGCCGTTGTTGTTTTGGCTTGCTGCCTGCTTGTTAAGTTTAGATAGGAGTTTTTTTCACCATTGCCATGTGTGGGATCAGAATTCTTAGTTTATTTTTGCTTCTCTCTTTTATTTGGTTGCCGCCAACGACGATGCGCATAATTTGCGTATGCATTTTGAATTTTGGGGCGTGAAATCAAATATGCAAAATATCGTATGCTTGGATTTGAATTCGGATTTGGAATGTCCATGCGACGTGGGACACTGTGGCACAGTGGGCGACTTGAACGCATTCCGACAATGAATTTTTACAACGTTAAAACTTTAGTAGAAACATTACGACTAATTAAGACTAAGCTGAAAAGTTTTTAACACTCTTCCCCTTTCTCATCGCTGCTTTTTATTGTTGTCTGCTTCTTCTTCCCCTTTTTTTTTTGATATATGCGTGCAATAAAGAAATACACTAAGCCATAAATCAATTAGGCAGCATAATTTGCATTTGATTTGTGTGACTTTTGGCAAAAGGGGTTGAACTCTCGGACTGACCGTATTCAAGTTTGAAATTCATCCGAGGCTTGAATAAATTTTTATTTGCATTGCATTTTTATAGAAGCAACGGGAGAGCAGCACAGCAACAACAACAACAACTCATCATCCCAACGGGGAGTCGTTTCTCTGTCCGTCTGTCTGTCTCTGTCTTCTGGGGTTTCAGTTGAAAAGGCCTTTAGTCATAAAGCTGCTATATGATATGATACTCGCAAGTATGTGAACATACATGATCGTATCCATCTTTGGGCTGGGCCAACACGATCCATCGTTTCTGTCACTTGATAAATATTTCATTCGATTTTCCCCACCCAACTCCTTAAATTTTATGTGTAATACACGCTTTGGGTATTTTATTATTTAAATTGAATTTTAATACCATTTTATTTTGTACAATTTTCGTAGTTTTCGTTTGTGTTTTTCTTTTGACAGCTTTTTACGACTTTGACGCTTCGGAATTTTCATTTTGTCTATTTCAAATGATTATTTTTATGGGGCCCATTGTACGCTCTTAAATTTCGGTGTGCTTGCTTTAATTTTATTGCTCATTTGCTGTCTGTTAATGAAAAGTTGAAGTTAAAGTTGCATTTAAAAGTTCAGCGCTCGGTGCTTTATGTCTCTCCCTCTCTTAGCAGCTGTAAATGAGTTTAACATGCTTTACTCTCTTTTGCACTTGGGATATGGAAGTAATAGGTTGAGGTCCTAAAGAGCGAATGCTCTCTTGCTTCAGGAACCTAGATCGCCTTGAGTGAGCTACGAGAGAATTTAAATACAAAACAAAGTAGAGATTTTTCTGTACTTTTCACTCTCATGGCTGACAAATAATTTGCTTCTCTCACTTCACCTTATTATTTACACCCTGCACTTGATGCGACACGCCCACTCGGCAACGCCTCGCGCTGAGCTTTAACAGTGATCGATTGGCGCAGCTGCTAAATAACAGCGCAGTGCAAAGCGAAGAAAAGCAACAACACGAATGTGTTAAATTTACCACCAACTGTGTGAAATAAATTAAGCTCAGGCCCCCCAAACGGCTTCAATGAGGCTTAAAATATGACTAGAGATATGCCACTTTTTCGCTTCTTCTTCTTCTGCTTCTTCTTGGGCTTTGTCTTGCTGGCCAATTTCCAATTTTCTATAAACACGAGATTTGCATAAATATTGAAACCGTTTTTTCTTCTTTTCGTTTTTGTTTTGTTTCGTTTCGTTGCGGGCAGTTTGAAGTGAGCCGCAACTAAGCCGACTTTTAGTGTGTCTGAGATGGTGAACAACAAGCTTAAAGCATCTGAAAGATACACAAAGATGAGCTGCCGTTGCTACCACATTTAGCACCTAGCATTGGCACGTTGCCTTTAAGTAACTTCGTATCGCATTCGTATCTGGCCATAACAAGCATGCAAGCCACAATATTATCGTCTCGGGTTTATGGCTTGTTCTTCGCGCTGCTCGCCAAGATCAGTTCAGCTGATACTCGCCAACAGCTTCTTTTTTTCCGTCTCCGTCTCCATCTTCTACTTATACTTGTCGTGCTAAATGCCTTCCACGAACTGCCAACCGATCTCTCGGGGGCCAAAGTTGTGTTAACGGTTTGTGCAATGCCCCAACGATATGATCAGCAGACGTTGTTGCTTTTGTTGCTCATGTTGCTCTTGTGGCATGATCTATATTTTAATTGGTCGCCTGCCTGCCTCCAGTTGTGGCAAGCATCTCGACTTGTACTCGTTTTCAGGGCGCAGCTGTGTGCTCCGCTATAATGAAGTGGCCATTAGCTAATGAAGCTATATGGCCAATACGAGTGCTACCAACTCGGCCAATTTGCGATGAGGATCTCGTGACACTCTATGAGCTTGCCTCGTCTTACGACGTGAGACAATTAACAGCTTCTAAAATGTGCCTCCATTTTTTTAATGGTATTTCTAAAATTATCCAAAAACTGGAACACTATTATTATGTATTGGCCGTGAATATAAAATACATGAAGGTTTCTATAGTTTAAATAGGATTCTCATCTGGTTGTAAAGCTTCAAATATCCTATTTTGAATAAATAAATAAAATTATTACAAACGTTATTTGTAAGTAGGACCTACCCAACAATTGTTCTACATATAATTATAATTTTTATTTAAGATCAATTTTCTATTGCTCTAATTTGTTTGAAAGGTTCTGCTACTTAAGATTTAAGATCAATGATCTATTTTCCTATTTTTTAGTCTAATAATTCATTATCAGTCCAATTTTTGAAGCTCCATAGTTTAGATGCTTCGGAAGGTTTTTATTTAAAGGATATACTTTTTTCTATCTTTTAATGTTATATACAAAAATATTCAACTTTAAAAACAACTCAACTATAGATATTTTAGTAATTTTCCTTATATCTGAATTAAATTGCGATTCAAATCAGATGCAATTCTGAACTTCAGCTTAATTGTTGTCCATTAATCTTATTTCTTTACTGTGGATCGCTTTTAATCTCGCACATCCGGTTGCGATCAGTAATTAATTCTTAAAGACATCTCGCCTTACCACCTTGACTTGTGATTATCGATGCGACAATCGTTATCGGCTTGAGTTTTGTTTTTTTTTTATTACGACAGCTGGAACGTGACTTATGGAGATTTTAGTGTTATTCCTCCTCCATTTGAGGTTTATTATTTTGTTTGATTTGATGTTAATACTCACTGATCACAATGTGGCCTCGTCTGCGTTATCGATTACAGTCTGATGGGCATTTGACAGGTCATAAAGAGTCATTATTTCGAGACTCATATTACAAACATGTGTGTCATTGGAAACTCTCATTTTGTAATGAGGCGAGGGACATTTTCCAACTCTGTCTGTTGTCGGTATCTGGCAATAAACCGGCATAAACTTGACTAAGCCAGAGCTTAAACTGATTCAGTGTTCGGCCTGGTCAAAAAAACTATTGACTGACAACGTATTTGATTATTCATAATAAAAGTGTCAGGCTAATGGTTACACATTTTACAGACACATTTTACTTTCGTTTTGAAATATTTAAAATATTTAATTGATTTAAATAGTTCGATTTGAAAACAGAATCTGGGAGTTAAAATTTACCATTTTTATGGTTACAGGGTATTAAAACGGCATTTATATCTATGAAAATCGCATAAACCGATTGGCCAACGGCAACTGCAAAACAAATCAAATCGAATCAAATAAACGCGAAATTGTCTGTCGATCTGTCGCTGATAACGTTTACGTCAAAGGCTTAAAATGCGACCGTCTGTTCCATTGACTCTGTCCATTGTGAACAATTGCAAAGCGAAGGGAGTTGTGGGGAGCAGAGGGGAAGGGAAGGGGGGAATGGATGTGGTTATCAGTGCCACTGCACAGAAGCTGCAACTTACCACTGTCAACTGATAACCCCGCCGGGCAGGCACCATATACATATACGCTCCATGTCAATAATAAATAAATTCCATTGTTTGCCAGACTTTGCCTGCCTCTCTGTTCTATATACGATATTGTGTATATATTATATGTATATGTATACGATACATACGACACATACGATTGTGCAAAAAGGAATAATCATATTTACATTAAACAAAAACAGTGACGAGGAGCGATGAATGAAATTTCAACCTCGCACAGTGGAGCCATTTAATTTATTTCAAAAGCAAACTTGTGAATATTGAATGTAAATGAAAATAGAAAAGTCGAAAACGTTTTTAGCATCTTACAGTTATTCTAAAATTTCGCTTCATTTAATAATATTTTAACCCTTTCATGGGATTAATTCAGAGGAATGCACAAAAAATCTGAAATTTTGGATATAAGGTATATTGACGACGCTGATTCCAAATATGCAATCAGATTTTAGGTAGCTCTTTTCACCTGGCCTCCAGG
Organism: Drosophila recens; assembly: GCA_037043495.1. Classification (NCBI taxonomy): domain Eukaryota; kingdom Metazoa; phylum Arthropoda; class Insecta; order Diptera; family Drosophilidae; genus Drosophila; species Drosophila recens. Next base: position 41,820 of record JBAMBJ010000211.1, read on the forward strand.
TAATGTCCCTTAAAAAGGACTAGAGCTGCCAGAGTATGTTTATTTACACCGATTTTATATTAAATCAACTTAAATGGTAACTTTCAGCTTTTGATGAAAGCTAGCGCAGTAATTGCTTTTTGGCTTAAAGCAAAGACATACTTTGTTTTTTTTGCAAATTACATATGTTATTCCCTCACAACCCTCTAATTTGGCACCAGGCATTGTTTTTATTATTAGCAAATTCCGGGACTTCAATTTGTCCGGGTAAGTTTGAATGGTTCAAATAAAGAACTTACAGATGTGGTGGGAGAATTACTTAATGATATGGGCGAGTTTTCATGGAGCGGCTATCGCGACAATAACCTCTTCATCAGAGAAGGTCTGCCAAGTAAATTCGGAGTCGTTTCGGCAATGACCACTACATGAGAGCTTTGTTCTTTTATCAGAGTATTCGCCACTTCTACCCGAAAATGAGAACCATCTAAAATGTATCTTTTTGGAATATTAAATTCGTTGCAGTCATTTTTGTATTCCATCCAAGTTGCAACCAATGCAAGGTTTACAAAATGCATAATTACGCAAAACGTCCACTTTTATATTGACCTTGTAATATTGCAGCATTTGATTTAAGAGATATACTTCGCTCATGTTTTCGTTGTACAAACGAAGCATTTCCAGAAAATTAATTTCAATATACTTTGGCAACTGTTAATCACTTTGGGACGCCTTGAATTCTTTGCCGATTGCAATATAATTAGAAGCCAGCCAAGGTAGTTAACACTACCTTGTTATTGTAACAGCGAATGATTTTGTCGTTGTCACAATAACACTACGCAGCTGAGTCTCGACCCCTTTTTGCCATAGTTTTCGGATCAGGTAATGGAGGGTTACCAAATCTGTTAACTCATATCGTTCCTGCCGCAGGAATACTTCTATTCAGAAGGATTTCGAAAAGCTAAAATGATGAAAAGTAGTTGCTTGTAACCGTTTGCAATTGGTATCCGCTTTGCTCGTTCAAGCACTATAGCTGATCCTATAGTTTTGGCTAGTATTGGTGTGGTCGAGCCTTAGTAAATAAGGAAGTCGTAGGGCAAACCGCTTTTGCCGCTATGGAAATAAACCTTAATCCACCAGGGTCACGGCTTTCCTTTGATATATTGTTTAGGGAAAAAATGTCCTTGAAATTGAATTATTTGATCATCTATTGCAATGCATTCTTCTATCGGCAATGTGCGTAGATGAATCTTCAAATGTTTCATTAGTGGTCTTACTTTGTGAAATTGATCGGAAGTAGAAGACTTGGAAGAATCACTAACAAACTTCACACACTTAGTCAGCCCTTGTCCCACATTTAAGGGACACCGATACTTATGGTTATATTTCTATGATTTGTACACTTATATTGGAAGCTTTTTGACTATATTTACAACAAAGGATGCAACTATACATACATATTTTTTTTGCACCAATTCGACGACAGTAACCACATAAATTATTTAGCTTAAAATCACGCATTTAATTGCTAAAAAGAAGGTTCTGCAAAAACGCGATTTATTTAATCAAATGGTAACACAGCGCGAAAAAAAAGGTAATGAGATAAAGCTAGCTCTGTGAGCTTTCAAAGTTGCCTAAAAACTTTTATATATGTAGCATATGTTTTAAATTCTATCAATTCAAATCTGAGCAAAGAGTTTGTCCCTTATATGGGACTAGTCCATGAAAGGGTTAATATAAAATATTAGATAATAGTTCATTTGCCCAAAAGCTTAACATATTTAAAAATTTATTTTGTTTATTTGATTTGTCTGTCTTAAAATTGAAATTTGATAGATATCTATTTGCTAATTATTTTAATAATTATTTAAAATATTCTTTTTTATAATGTTGAATGTTCAATTAATGCAATTTACTTTGATTAATTAATATTTTAATAACATTTTAAAGATAATTTGAATGCTATGTTAATGATAACATTTTTGGATATCAATTTTACATCTTATTTGTTAAAATTCGCACCACTGTGCGCATCATTCGCTGTCGAGTTTATTTCCATCATGCCTCACGACGAAAGGTGGCAACGGGAGGCGGGGGGCGGGGCGGGGCATGGCAGCTGACAACAGCGAATCCGCTCGTAAGTAACAAGTGCAACTGTAAAGGGGCATAAAAGCTGCAAGTTGCCAGTTGCTCTCTGTGGCAGCCACATGCATGTATCTGTATTTGGGTATCTGTGTCTGTATCTGTACAAGTATCTGTGTCTGTGTCTGTTGTGTTGTTATGTTTATTGAGCTGTACGAGCATGTTTATTTGGGCCATGCACTGTGGGAATTCGCCAGGCAAGGCAAGGCATGCAACAAACCATGGCAACTTTGCAGGGCAGCAGCCACAACGCGGCAGCGACATGTAAACTACATATCTGAAAAGTAGCTTGAGAATGAATACACTCACTGAGTAAGTGAATAAAATCATGCGTTTCGCATTGTTGTTAAAAGTTCACTTAAATTTCGCTCGCTTCATCATAAATATGTCGAAAAGTGCACAGAAATTGTGAACTAAAATATTATTATAATAAGTACAATGCAATTTAACAGTGAAGCGCTCTCAATTACAATTTTATGTTATGTTAAGTGCTAAGGAAACTGTTAAGTGCTAACAATTCAATTTAACACTGTTCAATCAGGTTAAATTGCATAAATCGAATTAGTTAATCAGTCCAATAACTTAATCTAGTATCTTTACATTTCTAAGCTAGAGCTGAGTGAATAACTTACAGCTTTTCTTAAAGAAAAGCCAGAAAACAAGACTTAAAAACAGACTTGCAGTTTGATAAATACTTATCTCTTCAAAGATACTTCCTCCCGCATCTGAATAATGGCTTAAAGTTCAAGTTGGCAGCTCTTCACACTCAACACCAGCGGACTGAAAGGCGATTAAGGTTAATTGCTATTGATTTTGGGCATTACAAGCCTGGCCGTAAACTTTTGTCAGCTAGTCAAAAGCGTCAAGCAAAAAATATGAATGATTAATTTGAGCTAATTTTTGAGGCATCGAGCCGAAAGGCAAAGAGCCAAAAAAGATGAGATGAATAATAACAGAAAATAAAAAAAAGGAAAATAACAAAATCTGTGCCAAATGGTTGCCAAACAACTGAAGAGGCTGGCCCTAAAAACATGGCTAATTTAGCTGGCACAAATTTGTTACAATCAAATCCGTAAACGAGTAACGAGAAACGAGAACGTTGCGCCTGCGGCTCTAAAAGCGGGAAAACAACAGAAAAACACAGAAAAACAGTAAATGCTAAGCGAAAATATTAGGCAAAAGCAACAACAACAACAACAACAGTAACAGCAACAATAACAACAATAAGAAAAGGCGCATCATTTATCATAACGACGACGTGAGACAGCAACGTGGATACAAAAGGCACAGATACAGATACAAAGACCATAGATAGAGATACATCTACAGCTACAGATACTTTTGGCTCAAAGCTCAAAAACATGTTAAATGTTGACATGTGGTAGGCGTTTTGTAGGCGGGGCTGTGTAAGCTTTTAAGCGATATTGTTGCTGTGCGTGATAAGCCTCGTCACATTTAACCCCCTCCCCTGCCCAAGGGGGAAATCTGAGATTGGAACTGGGAACTAGGAGCGGGGGATGTTGTTTGGGGTATAAACAGCTGCTGTAAAGGGCAGCAGATCATTTGTTTTATTTATTTTTCGATTTGGCAACAAAATGCAGCAAATGCAGCCAAAGTGACACATTTGCCATTAGATAGATGGGCAGATGAGCAGCTGTTATACCCTGTAACTATTAGCGGAAAGGGTATTTTGGTACCAAGCATAAATGCATACTTTTTAAATATAGGAAAACATTCAAAAATACTTTAAAGCAGCGGTGGGCACGCAGTTGCTCCGGAAGCAAAATGAAGAACTTCATAACTATTGTATAAACTTTAATCCATCAAGTAAAGCAGCTGCAGAGTGTATATTTTATTCTGTTTGTTTATTTCAAAGTCCATTATAGACTTGGATGACTTTACACACTTGTAATGAGTATCTGCCAAGCGTGTGCTCCTTTTATATTTGTGTTTTTGTGATGGGAGAACGCGTGCACATCATTTATCATCTATTGCAATTTGATGTGGTACATGATAATGAAGTTGCGGGCTGAGAACTAAGCCTGCGATTGTTTTTCACAGCTAAAGCTGTGGCTCAAAACTTCCCCTCTTGATAGATACGTGTCTAAATTGAGTATTCGACCGGCTTAGTTCGGGCAGTTGACAAATGAATCGGGTTGTATTACGAGTATGTATACATATATGCAATTCGGAAAAGGGCTTTCAACCAGGGAGTTTTGAAACTTTGACCTCTGCCTTAGGAATCAGCCTGGTAAATCGACAAAACTTCACGAACTGCCACGCTAATTACAAGAAAATGGAAATGGGAAATGGGATATAATGGTAAAGCCACAGATACAGACATAGACATAGACACGGCCAAAAGCCAAGAGCCAAAGCCAAAAACATTTTTGAGTGTCTAAAACGAGTTGGCAGTTTGGCAGTTGTCTAGTTGTAACTTTACTCCTTTTGCCTGCGAGTTCTACCATGGTCACGACTCTCTGTTCGGTAGCAAGCTATTAAAAAATACTGCAACAACAACAATAGCAGCAACAACAATAGCAACAACAACAGCAATTGCAATTGCAATAACAATAACATCAGCGACAACGACAACATCATGACTGCACGCTCTGAAAATTCGACATACGATATGGATACACGTACTCGTATTCGTACTCATACACACACTCACACTCGTACTCGTATTCACATTTATCCATGGGTCCTGCTTTGCTGCTCCTGCTACAACTGCAGCTCCAGGCACGCCCCAAACCAAGCACAACTGTTAAAAGGCGAAAGCCGACAGTTTAAATGCTCTAATTTCACAGCATTCATTTTCAGATTATTATTCAAACTCAAGTTTGATCAAAAACTATTCGAGTTTTATTTATATAATAAAACTTCAGTCTGAAAAATAACTGTTTAGATTAAAACAATTTTTAAAAAACATCAGGAAAAATTATTATTTTTGAGTTGAGTTTAGAAATTCAGCGGCTTCAAATTAAATAGTATTTTATTTTGTCCAACTGAAAAGTATCTAAGACAAAATTTTTATTAACAAGTTCGTAACAAATGTTGTTACAAGAAAGAAGAGCTTTCAGATAATTTTATAAATAATAAATCAATAATTAAAATTGTTGTACTCTTCTAAATATAACTTAAAGTAAGTGGGATAGTTTTCTACTATTTTTGATCACATATTCCAAAAATTTAAATTATTTAAATGTATGGAAATAAGTTGATAATAAGAGAGAAAGTAAAACAAAAAGCTTTCTACTGATATAGGATTATATAGCTCATAACTACAATAAAATTAAACAAAATTTTTAATTAAATTTAATAAACAAAACTAAAATGAAAAGACTTTGAAAATTTTAAAGGGATCTAGTCCATCAAAATTTAAAATTTTTAATAATGATAAAGGGGAGCAACTGAATATTTATAATATACACAGTGGGTTAAATATTTTAAATGTATTTAATATATGTATGATATAATATAGTATTTTAATATAATCATTAAATATATGGAATGGAATAAATGATTATTATTTCTGATTATTTCATCTTCATTATTTTCTTGCGTTACATATTGCTTAGAAAATTGATAATACCCTGCGTCTATGACTTTACCTACCTACCTTTCTCCGTCTGTCTGTTAGGGTATCTGAATGCATAGAAAAAACATGCAGCCAGTTATGAACATGGCACACACAAAGGTTAAAAAAGTTCAAGAGCCGTCGAGTTGGGCACATGAGAGTGACATTTGCTCGTGACGTCGAAGGTAGACGACGACGACGTCGACGACGCCACTTGAAGACAGCCTCGCCGGGCGGCGGCTCTTGAGAAGGAGCCTTAGCTTCTCCCCTTCCCACTCCCACTCCCCCTGTTTCTGTCCCACTCTAACGCTCCTTTTGCTTTCTTCTTGCCCCACTTGGTTGCAAAGTGCAATAAAGCGGCAGCTTTCACATGAGCCTGTGAACTGCACCTTCTGCTTTCACGATGCCCCTTGCCCCATTGTGTCTCTCACCCATGTGGCAATCCAATATGTGTCTTTTCTAAGCCTCAAAGGGTCAATGGAAGCGTGCGGCAACTGCCTCCACAACTTGCCCCGCGGCGTTGCATTTGATTAAGACATGGGCGCTATTTTTAAAACGCTAGCAAGGCATTTGTCGCAGCTACACAACGTGCAACATGTTGCACATTTCACAGACAGACAGAGAGAGAGTGAGAGAAGGAGAGAGAGACAGAGAGGAAGTCGCCCTCTGGTCTGTTGTCCCTCGTCTCTCTGCCTCCAAATTGTGGCGCAACGTGTCTATGCCTCTGACACAATTTATACGCGACTTTGTCGCCGCCAAGTTGAGACATTCCACAAGTCTAGGCCAAGAGGAAGGGAAGGGTAGGGGAAGCTGCATGCCCCCAAAGTTCTGGGCTATGTCAAACCTACATGCTCACTGATTTTTATTGTTATTGCCAGTTGTCAAAGGAAGTGCGCCCCGCTTATCCATCCCTCTCTCTAGCTCTCTCTGTTTCGCTCTCTTTCTTTCTGGTTTCTCATTTTTCGTAAATTATTTCCTGCGCTTTTTTCCACCGTCTCTGAGTGGCGGCATGCAACAGCAGGCGGTTCCGAAAGAGTTGAATGCACCACACAGCGTTGGCTTTTTAGCTGTGCAGGTTGTGTTAGCCAAAAGTTTAACAAAATCAAGCTGAGAGCACAGAAAAGGGAGCAGGGAAAAAAAAGAATAACATTTATATGTATTCATATATGAAGCAAATGGTTTTAAATCATAATGGAGTTAAACACAGCAGAGTTAAACTTGAATATCGGAAAGAAGAAATTAATTTATAATCTGAGTTTTAGACAGTGAAGAAATAGGTTTCAACTTCTACAAAATGTTGAGAAGACTTGGATTCACATAAACGTCTAGATACTTAAAATATAAAACTGCATTTAATACTTTAATCCTTTTTACTAAAAGTTTATTAATATTTCATGTTTTTTAGTTTGAGAATAAAATTCGAATTTGTGAGTTTGATGAACTTGTAGCATCCCACAAAGACTAGACAATCTCTGAATTTAATTCTAAAAGATATTCAGAAAATATCTAAAATAAGAAAACTACTTAGATATTATTTAGACTTAAGAAACTTTCGTTACAACAGATCATAATAATTATAAGACTAATAATAATACTGAAAATAGATTCAAGCACAATTCCATTAACTTGGCCTAATGTGTGTGTATCTGTGTGTGTGTATGGTTTTATCTGTGTGTGTGGTCTTATGAGCTGTACTACATTGAGAACTACCTGCACATTTCATAATCATTAACATAAACACAACAATCCATAACAATTCAAATCAGGGCCAGACATCTTTGGCCGCAGCGCAGTCGCTTCATTAACTTGGTTTTGTTTTGTTTTTTTTTTGGCCAACACACGGCGGTTGGGTCAAACCGCAAATAAACTCAATGCAAGAATAACAACAACCCGAAAAAAAACACAAGATGGAAGAGAATAATAACCAGCAGACTGAGAACTGAAAGAACAAATCTTCAGACGTGGTCATGGCTCATTTTCTGTTTGTCTTTAAACCTTTTTGCTTGGAAACCGAATCGTGGCCTGGCGACACGAGTTTGTTACTTGTTCTTGTTCCACATAGATATAGATATAGAGATACAAATGCAGATGCAGTGGCAGTTGTAGATGCAGATACAGATACAGATACAGATACAAATACAGATTTAACGATACAAATACTGATAAACTCAAGAATTATTTCCAAGGAATTCCCTAAACTCGGTCGCCCAAGTTTATTTACACAAAACGCAGTCGATGGGCAAACAAAACTCAACTTTGTTGAAAATTCCATCTAGATAAATTTACATGTAAAGTGCAAGAGTTTGTTCCCCTTACAAGTTTTTTGTAGGATTGATATGAACTACATAATTGTATTGTAGTTCAACGTGGTTTCTGCGGTTTTGCAAATCGCGTGATTCGAGTGATTTTTTGAGCCATGTTATGAATAGGTTAATAAACTTGTCGAGTGCTAAACAGAGCTGATGGCATTTCAGGATAAGAAGTTGACGGAAAGAGTTTGACGGGTTATGAAAACTGTGGAGTAAAAAGAAAAAGAGAGATGGCGATGACTTGAAGGAGGAAAATAGAGAAGGGAACTTGGAAATTAATCTAAAAGTTAGCTAAAATTTAAAAAATGATGAAATATATAGATAGGTTAGTAAACAGATTAAGCTATACAAAGATTCTGATTCTTAGATATACATAGACATAAATAACAAGGAATCGATACAGGAAAGATTTACAATTATTTATATTTTTGTATATATATAATTAGAAGAAAATGTTATGAATAAATACAGATGCAAATTTAAATAAAGCTAAAGTTGAAAATATAGATAAAGATACAGACAGATAGAAATAAACTAAGAAAAGGAAATACATGAAGATTGAACCAAAAAGTTACACAAACATAAAGTAGAAACAGAATGAGTTGGACAGAGAGATTGACCTAAATTATTTTAATTTTGATAATATAAATTGTGAATTCCTAAACAAAACTTTGGCAATCGTCTTGTTTCTACATGATTACACAATAAGTATTATCATTATTATCTTATTTTATCGATATAATTAGAGAAGTGTAAATATAAATTCAAATTATTATTCTATTTTAGATGCAAATATCTTTTTTTTTTAGCTTTCTTGTTTGTCTCTGTAAACACAACTAACTTAATGATCTATTTATTCGCTATTTTTCCAGGTGTCTCAGCTGAAGTTTACTACGTGCGCGAGGGTCACATCAACAACTACGCGCTGAACTTCATCGTTCCCGTTCCGGCTAATGTCAAAGACGTGAGTTTCACGTGGCAATCGCTGGCGGGAAGATCCCTGGCCTACAGTCTGAATGTTGTCAGCTCGGATCCGGAGGTGCTGCCCCGTCCCACCTTGAATGTGTCACAGATCGGCGAGATTCCGACGCACATTCAGACCTGGGCGGTGGCGCTGCGGTGCAGTGGCGTCCGGGCCGCCGAGGTGGACATCACGATCAGCCTGGAGGTGATCCTGAATCGCGTGCTGAACAACATGACCCACCTGGTGTTTCGCCGCAAGAAGATCTGTCTGCTGAGCGAGAGCGCGGAGGAGGAGCAGCAGCAGCAGACGCTGGGCACGGATCAGGATGATCCCCAGCTGCTGGAGACGGTGCTGCCGCCGCCCACGGGACTAATCACCCTCGTGGTGGGCGTGACGGTGGCGATGAGTGCCGTCTGCGTCCTCCTGGTGATCGCCTACTGTGTGCGAGGAGCGGCCGCCAAGAGACAGCATCATCAGCACGGTGGACAGCCCATGCGCACCTCGAGCTTCCAGAGATTGAACACTCAGCCGCCTTGCCAATCCTCGCTGGGATCGGCTGCCTATATGACGCCCTCGTTGATTGCCCCGGTGCACGCCTCGTCCCTGCCCCGCAAGGTGCCCGTCTCCGTCTGCGTGGAGCAACAGCAGCCGGAGGAGCTGCATCGCCGCATCTCCGAGCTGACCGTGGAACGCTGCCGCGTCCGCCTGTCCAGCCTGCTGCAGGAGGGCACCTTTGGCCGCGTCTATCGTGGCACCTACAACGACAGCCAGGACGTGCTCGTCAAGACGGTGGCCCAGCACGCCAGCCAGATGCAAGTGCTGCTCCTGCTCCAGGAGGGCATGCTCCTCTACGGCGCCTCGCATCCGGGCATTCTCTCGGTCCTCGGCGTCTCCATCGAGGATCACACGACGCCCTTTGTTCTCTATCCCGCACTCAACAACACCCGCAATCTGAAGCTCTTCCTCCTGGATCCAGCCTGTGCCCGCACTGTGACCACCATCCAGATTGTCATGATGGCCTCCCAGCTGTCCATGGCACTGGACCATCTGCACAGCCATGGCGTGGTGCACAAGGACATTGCCACAAGGAACTGCATGTGAGTGGAATTTACTGGAAAACTTATGTAAATGGGCACTGATCTTTAGTTGTCCACCCTCCTTCTTGTCCCCTTCATTTAAGCTGGTTTTTTATATTGTTGAGAAGTTTTCAATTATAGATTCTTCATTTAAATATGTATTCAAGACTGTCGTTTAACAAATACACGACTTTTCAGAAGACGCGTTGAAGGTTGACAATTCCGTAAAACCTTTTGACCACACAAGATGTCGATTAATTAAATTACATTTGTATGCGCTAGACACAAGCTATGGTTAATAACTAAAATAAAATTTAACGTAAATATTGTGGATACAAAATAGTATATATATTCAGCTCAATTATAATTATTCGATTTGTATGTCAATTTTTTTTACAATATAGAACAGGACATAAATAACTTTTCTGCTTCTATATCTCAAAACTCCACCTAATACAGCGGTGGGCACGCAGTGGCTCCGGGAGCAGCGACTGCTCCCAACTATTTTTCGGCCTATTCTAGACTGTAAAGTCGCACAAAAGTCTCGCTGTTGGTGTTGTTGTTATTGTTGTGCTCCCGAATTGACATCTCGTGCTCACCGCTGACCTAATTTATAAAAACTTCCATAGGAAAATTGATTATTGTGTCGTAAAAAAAACTTAAATAATTTGACAAGTTGTAAGTCTAAATAGGATAATCATAACCTGATCAAATTGGCAAAATAACTGACTACTATATCACAAAACCATCGGAAATAAACAAAATTGTCGTTTTTCGAGAGATTTTAACAAAATTAAACAACTTAAGTTTTCTTTTAAACTTATTTTCGAATTGGTTATTATTTGTTAGTCATAATGTTTTATAATTTGATGTTCTTTTCTGCCCCTCAGCATTGATGATCAGCTGCGCGTGAAGCTCTCCGACAGTTCGCTGTCCCGCGATCTGTTTCCGGCGGACTACAACTGCTTGGGCGACAGTGAGAATCGGCCCATCAAGTGGATGTCCCTCGAGGCGCTGCAGCACAAACAGTTCTCCGAGGCGAGCGACTCGTGGGCCTTTGGCGTGCTCATGTGGGAACTCTGCACATCCGCGAAGCAACCCTACGCGGAGGTGGATCCCTTCGAGATGGAGCATTATCTGAAGGATGGTTATCGTCTGGCGCAGCCCTTCAATTGCCCCGATGAGCTGTAAGTAGAAAGCGCTGGGGAATTTAAATATCATAATACTCATCTGTTATTCTCCTCCCTTTTTTCTCCATCTCTCTCTCTTTTCTCGCTGCAGCTTTACGATTATGGCTTATTGCTGGGCTTTACTTCCCGGAGAGCGTCCAACTTTTGCACAACTGCAATCCTGTCTCTCGGATTTCTATTCACAGATCACAAGATATGTCTAGAAAGACAGAAGAAGGAAAAGGAAATCTTATCTTAACGTTTGAGGCGCGCACTTGAAAAGCGGCGCGCCTAGTCCATTTAACATAACTCATCGAACGGCCCTCGAATTCCTCAACATCAATTTAACCATAGTTAGCTGAAGTCCGTTTAGTCTTTAAACGGATTGTTAAACTGCCAAATCTAATATTTAGAGTCTCAATTAGGCGAGTTTATTTTGTGTTTTGTATATATAGAAAAAAGAACGATTTATATTATAAGTTTAACTCAAAGACTCACACACACTTACACACACATACATATGCAGAGATATGCGACTTTAAAGAGAAATTGCAGATGGTTTTTAATGCAATTTCAATAGAGTTTTTTTTACATATGAACTAACAAATCTAGCAAAAGAATCGAACCTTGAACCGAAATCAAATATAGTGATATTTATCTAAACAATTTATACATTACGTAGTTTATATTAGTGTCATAAGTCTTTTAAGCGTATACCTAAACATATGATAATAATACACATATTTATAAAGAACAACAGCCGCACAATAATAAGTATTTATGGGTAATATAAATTTATATATCGATTTATCGAAGACTTGACGAAGAATGAAAATAAAAAAAAACATGTAATAAAATGAAAATACTTAAAAAAAAATCAATAGAAATTGTGTTTTCTTGTTTTATTTTTTTAATGCTCACGTTTTATTACCAATCTTTAGAGAGATTTCCTACAAAAAGGCTATTAAAACCGATAAACCCGATCACATTTCGGCGAAAAACTGGAAAAACTTGCTGGCAGTGCGGAAATTTATTGAGGTTCCCTGGAAAACTGTCGGGAATTGGAAAAGGCGTAACCTTGCTGACTAACAAAGATACACAAATACCTAGGGACAGAGAGGGAGAGAGTGTGTGAGAGAGAGACAAAACAAAGTTTCGGTCACACAAATTAGCCATAAATTTTAATTTTACATGACAATGTTTTTTTCGGGCCTGCTTTGAAAGACGTTAAGAGGATAAAGTTGGCTAGCGCCTACGCCCAAAAGCAAAGAAGACGAATCAATTTTGTTTGTGGCTTGTGTCCTTGGCCGCACACACGCACACACACACGCAGCCAGAGTCATTCACACAGGATAATGGCAGGATGAGCGTACATATATCTTATGTGGAAACTGCGAAAAGTGCGCTAAGTAGGTGTGTGTGAGTGTGTGTGCGTGTGTGTATCCATGTGTGGCAGATTCGACAACACATGTCCTTGTACGTGTGTGTGTGTGTGTGTCTGTCCTTACAGTTTAACAGCCATTCTCAGAGTCATATCGTAAATATTTTGACAGAATCGCTTTTGCTATTGCCTTTCGTGTTGGCCATTGTGTTTCACAGCTTCCCCTCTCTCTCACTCTCTCTCTTACTCCTACTCTACAGTTGACTTGTTATTGTTGTGTCTTTGAATGGGGGCGGCACCTGCTGCCTGCGGTAATCCTTGTGTTTGTGACTTGACCTGCTTCGTTTGCCATGGCATTTGGTTATAGCCTTAAGCGGCTTTAAAGTTACATTTACCGTTGCCTGCTGCTGCTACTGCCTTCTGTTGCCTGTTGCTTTTGACTTGGCCCTCAAGGAGCCAAGGAGCCAAAAGGACTCATGTGATATACGAGCCAGCAGCCAATGTAAACAGTTTGCTTAAGCACATAGTTTGTTTATACTTATTACTTGCTAATGCTCCCTGAAATACTGTATACATGAATGTGTATGTTTGTGGTGTGTGTGTGTATATATGTATATATATAGAGAGAATGCAGCAAATCTGACTGCATATTGATATCAATCTCCTGCAGCAGACATACATATTCATAATATGCACATCTGCAGCTCATAAATTGCACATAATTGGGAGTCGATGTGAACTGTCCTCGTTGCTGACTTGTAAGCCAATCTATAAGCCAATAAAATGAGATACAAGTCGATGAATTAATGCTCTTCAAGACTTTGCTCACTCTAATAATTGACAATATTATCTATTAAATGGCTTTGCATTTGCCTAGTCTAAGATTGATTACCATTAAAATCTATGCAAGTATATATGTAAAAACTGTTTGTCTTGATAATCAACCTGTAGGCCAAACGGTTAAGCGTAGAAAGATGAAATTTTCACACAACATAGATGAGAAAATTCATCATGCCATCGGCGTTTTGCAAACTTCGACCTGTAAGTAAGTAAAATTTAAGGTCAAAGTTCGTGGAAATGCTAAGTATGGAAACTTTTCTGTTTCTTAAGACATCCCAAACAAATTTTCATATTGGGTCAGGGAGCGGAGCCCTCTAGTTATATAATAAATTACTGCATTTTAAGCTAATCGAATAGAATAAATTAAGCTGAGATAAGAAGATTTAACAGAAAATATACTTAAAAAGAATAGGGGATTTAATTTGATGTGGCTTAGCTTATAAGCAAACGAATTTATTCTGCAAAATAATAACTATAATTATACTTTTCCATAGGAACTTTTAGTTGTAGCGCTTTTCCTAATTTAACTATTTATATTTATTTTGGCTAACATTAGAGTCATCTCATTAATGCTTTTGAATATAATCAAACTTTAAAATAATTTGTTGCTAAGCGAATCTCATTTAAAAATGTTCCAAAATTTATTATTATAAAAATTCCTTACTCGCTGACTACACATTTATCCTTCGGACTTCTTCTTTCGATTTGTTCCAACTTACATACTTAACTCGCGATATTCCCTTGTACAATCAAGTTTTAGTTTCACTTTCATTACTAAAGTTGCAATTCTCTTTATGGGGTAAGTTGTTTGTATATTTTTGCAACATTTCCCAAGCATATTTTCAATAAACAGTTCAATTCCTTAAGCAAAATACTGTCTTGCATTTCCGGCTGCTGGGGCGCCAACAGTCCCAGACCCAGAAGCATTCCAAGACCAAGTCCAAGACCCTAGAGGAACTGGGAGCACTCGTATTTGTGTGTGCAGCATTTATTTCCGTGCAACATGCAGAGGTCGCTGACGACACACTGACGAGCTGAAAGGGCGGAGAGAGAGCGTGAGAGGAGGGATTGGAGAGAGGGAAGGGGCAGGGGCAGGGGCACGACTGGATTTCCATTTCACATGACCGTGCGATTTCCACGTACATATGCGAATGACGCTGTCGACCCCATCACCGTCAGCTTCTCAAGTGGCAGTTGGTTGAACGCGCCCCAATGGGCTGCTCCCTGCCTCCTGCCTCATTCCCCCGCCACACACAAGCACTTGCTGTGCGCCTCGGTGATAATTTAAAAAGTTTATATGCCGTCGACTGGCTGGCAACTGAGGAGCTGGAGCTGCAACTGCAACTGCAACTGGAATTGGAACTGGAGCTGCCGCCATTCTAATGACAACTTAAATAAACAACGGCACAATGGTCGGGAAAGCGGAAAACGGAGCGATGTTCAAGTTGTTTTCCCATCGTCGAGGGCGGCGCATTGTGTGGAAATATTTATTTTCTATAAATTATTTTCGATTATCGCCAGCAGCAACAACAGAGTGAAGTTCCTCCAACGGGGCACACTAAATAAATACAGTGCGCTGCAATTAAAGCTAAACAAAATACATAATTTCTGGTCATTTGCCCAGGCCCCCATCGATAAGCTGCCACCTCACACCCCCTTTGTGCGAGGGGCCATCGAGATAGAGCTCCAAAATTTATGTACATCGCATCCGCTAATGGAATTTTAATGTTTCATTTGAAATAGTCGCAGTCGGCGCATACATTTTCATTTTATTCAAATATTGAATGCAAGTATTATATTCCTCTCTTCTTTTTGTTTGTTAATGTATGGCGAGCATTGTTGTTAATAAGTGAAAATGTTCGTTGATTTTATGTGGAAAACGGTGGGCCAACTATTTATTTGGTACACCTGGCGCCACTATTCCAAAGAAATGAAATGGAAAATTCATGTGAAAAGTCAACTTGTAACGAGCTTTGAAAAGAGTGCAGCCAACTCATTGAACGCAAACATTTACGGTGTAAAAGTCATTGCAGTTGTTGAAACTAACGTGAGTTTGGAACATTATTTTGGGCAGCGTCAAGTGTCATCGACATTACGAGTCAAATATTGGCGGGGAAGTTATTGTATAATGACTTTGACGGTTGATTCAATAGTCTAGATATTAAGCTCATTCATATGTATGTATATGTATGTATATGTATGTATATATGTATGTATATGCCTTAAATTAAGGCATACACATATAATATAATTACTTTTGTTAATTTGAATACCATATGACATTTAAAAATACTTATGTAATCAAACTCCCTGACAAACTTTTAATAATTACTTCAAAAAGCATAGAAAAATAATTTTAATTAATATGAAATTATTATAAATATGATCAACTTATGATGATGTTAAATAAACTGGCCTAACCATAAGCTTCCTCAGCACAGATGTTTAAAAAAACGTTTACAATATATATTATTATTACAAAAACAGCTCCTAAAATAATTGTGAGATTTTTTCGAAATTATTTCATTTTCATTTAAAGTCATGATGACAACATAGTAAATAATTTGCTTAACTATCGCCTAACCATCGTTTGAAAAAATGTGTATCTTTTCTGTGATTCGTGAAACTTTTTCAATACAAGGAATAAATAATTTAATCAAGAATTACTAAATGTTTAAGTTAATATACTGTGAATAAAGTTATTGAGAACCAATTCTGCACATTTATAATCAATTTAATAAACAAAATAATTCAAAAACGTTGCAAATTTTTCGACTAGGATTAATAGTGCACATAATATTGACAAAGAATCGACTGCAAAGAGCATTATTTCCAGGCCATAATCTAACAAGAAAAGCTGGCAGCAACTTGGCTCTTAGCCTGCGAGAACTTGGCCAACTCTTTTCTGTCTTGGCAACTAAACTATCAACTATCCAGTGTAAGTCTGTGAGTTGGTTATTCACGCAAATCCTTTAATGCCATTTATCATGGAAGAAGGTGCGCACATCTGAAATGCATGCAAAATATAACGCGTCCTGGCTGATCTCTGGCAAAACAACATTAAATTGAAACAAATTGAACATAAAAAGCATTCAAAATAAAGCAAACACCTCAGCAACGATGAAGGCGAAGGCGAGCAGCTCCGGCAAGGATGCACAGGATCAGGAACAGAGGAAAGGAAGGGGATGAGTAAACACACACAGTCCAACAGCAACACACACAGTCCAACAGCAAAGTGGGAGTGAAAGTTGGTCAGGACAGAGAGAAAGGAAGACTTGTTGGATGGGTTACTTTGGTAGTTTCAAAAATAGAACGCAAAATCAAGCAAAGGTACACAACCAACCAAGGGAAAAAGGGAGGGATAAACTGAGGAGAGACGAGACACTGACAGACTGACAAGGCAGGGAAGGAAACGGAAGTATTTTCTGTTGATACTGAACTCAATTTAGACGAAATCAAGTCAAACATGGCAACAGCTACCGAGAAGGGCAAGACGAAAGACGAAATGCGGAAGGAGGAAGCAATGGGTGAAAATGTTGTAGTAAATCATGTGGGAGCACAAAGGTAAGTGAAGGAGTTGGGAGATGGAAGCTATGCACTTGGCGTGTGTCCAAAAGAATGCTCAAGATGGAGACGACGACAAGGATGAGCACCGTGTCGTGGAGGTGTCTTCGCCACCTCGAAAGTCAGAAAAACTTGAGGCCTGATTGATGTTTGTGCTCTTAGTTGTTGTTTGCCGACAGGACAACCAATTCAGGATTCAACTCCGAACATGCCATTCAATTTTCGATCAAGGTTTCGTTAGCTGCCAGCAAATTGGTTTCGTTTATATTCCGTTCCATTGGACTCGCCACTAATCAGTCGCCACAGTCCAAATATTTATGCCCAGTCCCAGCGAGTGTCAAGCGAACAATACTCCAAATTCGACCACGACTAGATGCCTCCAAGGAAAGTGAGAGTCAGCGCAAGGGATAAGCAAAGAATACTGCAAGGCTAGCAAATAGCAAGTTGTTTTGTTACAATTTTCCTCTTTACACCCGGCAGCTAATAAAAATGGGGTATGATATGCAACCAAGGAATCTTCTTAGAAAAATAATAGTTAAATTTTTCTGTTTATTCAAAAATCAAAATGCCACATTTGGTTTAATATTTTTATTTTATTTATATTAATATAATTATAATATTTATTTGGAATTTGTCGCAAATTTTGTTTCAAAAAAAGTTTTTATTTTTCATGATTTTTCGATTTTTTTTTTTGGTTTTAATAATGTAAATTGCAATAAAATAGTTACGAGCGTTAATTGAAATTTTAATATTTATATTACTTCATAACTTTTTTAAATTATGCTAAAAAAAATTTAAATAATATTTATTTATTCGGGTTTTTCAGGAAACTATCTAATAATCTATTGGTATAAACAAGTCGAGTTTTCCGTAATAAAAACAGATACAGTTTATACACCAGTATTCGATAAGGCTGAATATTAACAACCAGGTTATACATATAAAGAAAGCGTAACTTTTAGTCGTTCCGTGTCCCTTGCAATATCGAACTTCTCACATCTTCCTTTTTTGTGTTCGGCTTTCTTTTGTGAGTCACATTTAATGGGTTTAGCAGTGCTATTTTCTTCCTTTTTTTTGTGCTTTCTCTCTTTTTTTTCGGTTTGACTCGAACAAAACGTTTTCCTTTCGTGGGGGGCGGTTCAATTTCAATGGTCGGACAACGGACAATGGATGCGGACTACATGTACGAGTACAGACTGTATTCCGACACCATAGAAGCAGCGTCAGGACCAGACACAGACTCAGCATGTGGTGTAAGGATTTGTGTCCTTGCGTGAGCCTCAATTCTCATTCTCATTCCGATCCATGCAGTGCAGGCTGTCGGCACTTTCACTGCCCGCTCTATTTACAGTTTAGGCCAAAACAGAAAACAGAACAGCGAGGAGACGGGAATTGTGTTTGGTAAACATTTTCGACTCTGTTGTTTTTAATAAGAAAATTGGCCAAAGGCCACACACAACAACAATGGCAGCTGAAGCATTCGCTGGAAATGGAACAGGACTAAGGACTAAGGGCAACTCTCTCTCTCTCTGGCAGATTGCTTTTAAATTTAAGGCCCGCTTCGTTTCAGTTTTTATTTTTATTTTTATTTCATGTTGCGGATGTGTGTGTGTGTGTTTTACTGGTGATTTATGCTTGTTTGTTTTGGGCCTGAGCACGGATTTGTGGGTCAAGCCGAGGACAGGAATTAGTTGTTTGGTCCAGCACATTGATAGTAGTGTTTCAAGTGGATAACAGATGACTCGGAAACGAATGGAATTTCGGATGCTGGCTGAATAAATAAACTCAGCCATAACCAAGCCAACCCAAAACCCAATAGAATAAACAACAAAATCTAGATGACATTTGCATTATAGATATGGAATCTTTTAATAAACTGCGATAAGATCTCGAAATTGTTCTTGCTGGTAAAAACAAATTCCCAAATCGAATGCAAACACGAATATGCATTGAATATTTCCGTATTCATATTCACATTCACATTCAAATTTAAATAAATAAAATATGAATACAAAATATGTTCACTGAACAAGAAGAAAATCAAGATGAAGATGGAGAACATCAAAAGCCGACGTGCGATAAAAATCACAGTCACAATAATCACTGGGGAGCTCAGACTCAGGAGACTGACTGAGGGAATGGAGGGGAGGAGTGGAAGAGTGGAGGGAACCTCTTATCGGGCCAGACATCGCATGCAGAGAGAGAGAAGGGTAACAACAAACCAGAACAGCATCCAGATTCTGTTCTTTTATTTTTGGGAAGATATTTAAGATGGATACTGATGATGATGATGATGAAGATAAAGACGCTGACTTGACTTTGGGGCGTAATCAATTAGGCGGCTCCAGAAGGTAAACACGCAGCTTAAATACAGCCGAACTGCCTGCTGTCGGTGGCAACCCTGTTAAGCGTTGCCTAAACGCACTTATCGATAATCTCCGACTGATTAATGTCGATTATTATTATGGGTTTAAGGGCTGAGGCAACAGCAGGAGCAGGTTTTTAATTAATGAGCCAACCCAATGTTCAATGCTCTCGTCTTTAAAACTTTCATTTGTTTATTTGCTTAATTTGATAAATGATGCAATTATTGGAGTGCCTTACTTACCCCCTTCAGGGGTCAGAGCACAGATCGTGCGTTAATGTGGAAACTCATCATCGAGGGTTGACACTCTGGAAGGGCCCAACAAAAAAGATGTATTAAAAAGTAATGTTGTTTTTTTTAGGTATAAGAGACATACCTCAACATTGTTTAACATAATGATAAATGAGAATAATCGATTGAAATGTACTTGGGGTTGAAATACGTTGAAACATTCACAATAGCTACTTTAAATGAATTATTTATGTGCGATAAAAAGATACATTTTATTTAATGAAACCTAGTCGAAAGAATTAGGAAATGTATTAAATTATTTAAAAGTAAGAAGTGCTTTTATTGATTTAGAGTCGAACTTCCCTAACTCGAATCACCATTATTCACAAAAAAAAGTTCGAGTTAGGGAGACTTCGAGTTAGGGAAGAAGAATTGTATGAAATTTGCCTAGTATTGCCACTCGATTATGTTCGAGTTAGAGATACTTCGAGTTAGGGAAGTTCGAGTTAGGGAAGTTCGACTGTATTATGTTTAATATTGTCAGTCCTTACTTTATATCAAAATCATATTCTATACTTCATACTTCATAGAAGTATCTCATTAGAGTAACAATCCAATTGTTCTTTTCTTTCTCAGAATCTGAAAGGTATTGGAATTTTATTTTTAATTTGTAATCTTCATATATTTATGATATATAATAAGTATTTCAATATATTTGTTTCTATATTAAAATTGCAATCTTAATATGGTCGATGGAAATCTTGAACTTTTATTTGCACTGAAGCAACACTTCTTGTCAGCCAAGTCAGTTTATCATGTCTCGCAATTGCTCAAGAGCATTAGTTGCAGTACAAAAGACCTCACTTACCATATCTGGGCCCCGAGGCAGTGGCGAGTGAAATAGCCAACTAAATAAGTAAGTGTATACTAAGTAGAGTAGAGTAGAGTATATGCAGCTGTCAGACGTCAACGGGCAAAGTGTTGACAAAAGCAGCCGACAACATCAGATGTCAGCAGCTGTGGTCCAGGAGCAGCCAGGAGATGACTTAGACAGCTCGCCAGGATACCAGTTATTCCCCTTTCTCTTCCTTCTTCCATTTCCCGCTTCCTTCATTCCCTTTTTTAACCAAATCCAAGGTATTTGCAACGGAAATAAACTGCGCACATTGCACAAACTTTTGAGTTTTTATGGCAGCGCGGAAAATTGTCTGTGCCAGCGAATGGAAAATGGAGGAGGAAAGGGATTGGTAACAACATGAAGTTTACTAAACATATTAAAAAAAGGCAAGTAGAGAAAAAGATATACCAAGGCGAAGAGGAACTGTAAAAAATTGGAAGCACTGCCGCCAAGTGAAATAAAATAAATAGAGAAAAATATATTCGCAGCATAAAAAAAAACTGTTCAAGTTGTCTCTGCCCCAACCCCAACTCCAATTCTTGCCTGGGCTTTACGCAAAGTCGCTTTTATGGCCACAAAAGTTTGCAGCGTTTGCAGCTGCGTCCCAGCTGGAAATCACTTCAACTGTGGGCGGCCAAGTGGTATGGCATGGGGGCGTGGCATTGGCTTATTTAGCATAAACTTGGCTGCAATTGCAACGGCAACGGCAATGGCAACTGCAACTGCAACAACGCCAAACATGGCTAAACTAATTCCGTATGCAAACTTGGCCCCCAAAAAGCCATTGGAAATTGTACACAGCACGAGAACCAGAATGAAATCGAGACAGAGAGAGAGGGGGAGATGAGAACTAGTAAGAGAGGAGAATAGGTCGAGTGGGACACTCGATAGAAGCAGCTCTCGAGAGAACTAACTGAATTTTATGGCAAAATAATCATTGGCACTCGTGTGGCCTATTGATTAGCATGTCGCTTAAAGAACACACACTCCCCACACTCTACACACACACACATTGCCCCCTTGCTTATCTATGTTGCCAGCTTGTGACCAGCTGTAAATGTGCTTCAGCATTGATACGAGTATCTGTAGGTCTGTTATGCTAATGCTGCAGGTGCAACGCGTTTTGGCATTTGCATGCAAATTAGTTTCGTCATTCGACAGCGCACTTGCCGAACCTCTCTTGGAGGTCATTCGAATCTGTTCTCGTACTGCCCGCTTAAGTATCCAAGTATCTGAATATCTTTGTATCTTTTTAGACTCTTCACATGTGCGAACTGCAAAATCAAAGCCAAAATGTCAATATCCACTGGAGGTTCGATTTAAATCTGAGCTTTACAAAACATTTTTAGGGGAATCGAAATTGAATATCATATCATATGAATATCATATCAATATCAAGTCTGTTATTTGAAAGAGTAAGGTTTTTGGCGATTCTTCATTCCACAAAAACTAAACTGTTCGTTTTTAAGAATAATATTGATTAATATTACTAAGGTGGTAATATATAAAATAATAATAAAAGTCAAATTAAAATTTATAATACAAAATAAATTGCATCTTCATCGAATCTTTGGATTTATTTAGTATTTGTTAATAAACAAAAGCAAAATATTTGTTATGTCGTTTTAAATATACTCAAAATCTAAAGTCAATTTAAAATTGGTTTGATAATTTATATGCATTTAATATTATATTATAATATAAATTATTTAAAATAATAATTGCCCTTAGTTTATAAATTCGTAACGTAAACAACTTTAATAAATTAAATGGTATACTCATTACAAAAGAAATTACATCTTTGTCGAATCTTTGGATTTATACCTAATATAAATGTACCTAATATTTTAAGTCATTTAAAACTGATTCGATAATTTATTTGCATTTAATATGCCATTGTATGTTTTTCTCAATGGTAAACTAAAATTATTTAAAATAATAATGGCCTTACTGAGTTTATTTTAATATATTTTATTTATTTACATTTTTTGTAAAAATGTCTGAAACTATGCATTTTTTTCGATACTCACGTCAGCATTTTGTACTCACAGTATGTCCATCTCTAATGGAAATCTTTGGGGCCTTGCAAATGTCCGCCCACGCAGCTTCATTTGCATTGGAAAAACCTTTTTGAGGAGCAGAATCTATGCATGTCGTATTTGTATTCTTTGGGTGGATTTGTCGGCCTACTATGAGTTTGAGTTAGTGCAAACGCCTTGCAATGGTTTTTTAATCAATTTCTGTCAGTTGGCTGTCAGAGGAAATCAGGCAACAGCCTCAGTTCGAGTTGCAGCCTGGATGGCAAATTATGCGCATAGATTTAAAAGATTTCAAAGGTCCACAGAGAGAGACATAGAGAGAGAGAGAGAGAGAGAGAGAGAGGAAGAGAGAGAGAGAGCTCACACTGTCCGGCAAAACACTGTACACTGCACAACATGAACTTGATGCCAGTTGTTGGCGCTGATTTTTAATTATGATAAGTCGCAAGTGCAGCACAAAATTTCATGACCCATTGACAAGGACGAATCGCAGGAAGCAAAAAAATGGGGAGGAGTATTTCCGCCAGTGCGATAAGAATCTAAAGCAAATTGTTGTCAAAGTGGAAAATGTTTTCCGTATTTGTCTGAGCAACATTGAAGAGCATTTGATGACTGCACAGCTGGAGGGCAATTGGCCCGTATGTCTCGGCCACTGACGATGCCACTGACCCAATGAGTTAGTTTTTGAATTGGGTTTGTTCAACTCTCTTTTGATTGGAAACTGCACCAGAACATGTATCAGAAAAGGGGGCTCCAATGAAAAATGGTTAAAGTGTATATAAAGTGGGATACTGTGATGGATTGCTAAGCAATTTTATCATGCAATTCACGAATACGTAGCTTAGTTTGAGAATTCAATATTGGCAACAACAATCTAATCTGATTTGAGAAATACAGTAGAGACTCACAAATGTAAACTGTCCAGATACAGTCGAACTTCCATAACTCGAATAAAGAAATATTTAAACTTATTAGTCAGGGAATTTGAAAGTAGACCAAAATAATTGAAGTTGCTGAAAATATGGTATCTCAGCAAAAACAGTTATCATTATATTAAAAAATGGAAAATGAATTATGATGATATTTGATTCGGGAGCTTCTTCTGGACACAGCAAAAGAACGAAGAAACCAATTTTTGAGAATATTGACAGGTCTTGAATAAACTGTGATTTTTTGTTGTCGAAAATAATAAAAAAAATAGTAAAAAAAATGTGTTTATGAATGAATGCATTTTTAGTTTCTCGAAGTCTCCCTAACTCGAACTTTTTTTCTTGGATTATTGGCAATTTGAGTTAGGGAGTTGGTGATTCGAGGTAGGGAAGTTCGACTGTATTCAAAGTTAAAGACTCAAGTCCTTAAGTAAACAGTCGACAGAGAGAATAAATGAAACTATTAGAATTAAAATAGAATTTAAAAAAAGGAATGTGAAATTACCTATTATTTTATTTTAAAAACAATTAAAAACAGATCTTAAATAATAGCTTCTACTCTAAAATATGCTACGGTTGGGAAGATTCTATTTTAGTTTATATATAATTTATATTATTAAGTCGGCTTAGAGTTTATTTATTTCTCATGTTGTTTAGTTCTAAGAAAAGACGTGCTGTTACCAACCAATACAGCTGATGTTAAGCTGCTGTAAATATACATAAAATTTGCATCTTCAAAAGACAACAATGAATCATTCAAGTCTGGGTTACGCCCACTATTTGAGCCTCTCAGACGCCACAAAAGCGCTTTAAGTAATGCCCAAAATGGCGACTACCGAGGCAGAGGGTTGACAGTGAGCCACAAAATACTCGAACCACTCGAATGGATTTTTCTACGGATCAGTCATGTTTGCCATTTGGTTGCGTGGGCTGTCCGCCTCAGTGGCAGCTCCTCCTTCAGCCTAATCTCGTTGGGCAGCCTCAGCTTGGATGCGATGTGGCATGAAGCATGGGGCATGTGGCATGTGGCATGAGGCATGCTGTGCGTGCATGACGCATTGCCTCATGGCTGTAATGGCCATAATGGCTCAGGCGATCGTGTTTGGGAGGCATCATCATCATCATCATCTTCAACATTATCATCATCATTATCATCATCATCCGGCCAAACCGTTGGCCAGACTGTAGGCTGGCTACAAGCGATTGTTGTTGCTGTTGCTGTTGTACTGCGTATCGCGTTACTTATGCAAATAATTTCAGTGGAAATGAGGAGTCGAGAAATCTGTTGCTTTGCCCCTTACTCTCCTCTCTTCCTCTCTCTCTCTCTGCATCTCTGTTCGCTACTCTTTCTTGTCAGTAATATAATTTTGTGTCTTTTTCACTTTTGTGCGGCTGTTGTTGTAATTTAATAACCAAGCAAGTCATATTTTGCCTCCTGCTGCTAACCCCGAGGCTCCACTGTAACTTTCGGGCTGTGGGTGTGGCAAAGGCGTGGGCTGTTGTTGTTGTTGTTGCTGCTGTTGCTGTGGCTTTTAAAGCACTTGTGCAATAAATTAAAAAGGCGATTTCGTGTCGCCGTTGTTGTAGCTGTTCTTGTTGCTGCTGTTGTTGTTGTCGTTGCTGTTGTTGTTGCTGGTGCTGCAAGTGGTGGCAGACATGCAGATTTTTGACATACTTGTTTGCATTTTGCTGCCGCTGCTGTTGCCGTTGCTGTTGCTGCCGCTGCAGTTGTTGCTGCATCAGCATCAGCTTGTCGCATTCGCATTCGCAGTTGCTGCTTCAACCTCAAGCAGCAGCAACAACATCAATGGCAACAGCAACAGCGAACTCAACAGCAACAGTTTTGTTGCTGCTGTTGCTGCTGGCGTCTGAAATGTGCTACGTCATTTCTGTAGTGTTGAATGTGCACTGCAAGAATTGATGTAAAACAATTACTTACATTTAAGTACAAATATGTAAGTGTAATACAGTTTCTCAAAGAATTTTCAGCATGTGTGCTAGTCTTCAATATTTATATATGTTTCGCACACTTGTGATTGTGAAAATCCTAAAGATACTCTATTATGAAATCTCTTTTTTTTAAGTTTATGTATGAACTAAAATATGTAATATTCATTCCACATTCCAACATAAAATACATATGTACTGTATGATTCTATGTTCATTTTCCAGCTGAAAAAGTTTAAAGAGTCATCTATGCATCATAATATTTAGTATAAAATTAATTGAAGCAGAAAACCAACATTTTAATTTAATATGATTATATTCAAATTACGGGAGTTACAGAAAGTAACAGAATGAAAGAGATGGAAACATTTGAATTTTTCTAGACAGTTTCAAAAATTAGTCTGGTCTTTAATTAGTCTACCAAAAATTTGAAGGACCAATGATTTCTTTCTAATTACTGCCTCAAAGATTTGTATAGATATATAACAAAAAAGATTTCATTTAAAATCAGAAAACATTTGTTCTATTTTGAAATTTTGTATTCGAATTTCTTACAGTGTTTTGAAGTTAGTTAGTTCATCTGCCAGTTGAAAAACTTTAACACATCAAATCAATATTAGATTTTTAAACTTTTTGTCGTAATTTCTTACAGTGTATTGAAGATGTGCCTTTCCCAGCTTCATGGCATTCATGTCGTTGCTCTTGGTTTTTGGCTGAGTCGTCTCTGAATGTGGACAGACGGTTCAAGGAAGGGAGAGGAGAGGTAGGGAGAGGGAAGGACAGGGTCAGGTCTGGTCTGGATGGGTTGGGTTTGGATTCGGAATCGGGTTGGGCTTGCTTGTGTTGTTGCTGTTGTTGTGCTGCGCTTTGGGTGTCGTTGTCAGCTCATGTCCCCAACGAGATGTTTAACATACCCGTAGAAAATTGTTTTTAGCTGCAGCGTCAGGATTTATGTCCAGAAAGACTGACTGAACTGCCTGGACAGCGGACAGTGGACTGAGCCGTGTTCATGCCCATGGCAATGGCTATTTAGTGAATGCAGCAGCTGCCACGCTATGATTTGACCCACTTTTCAGCGGGCTGAGCGGGGGAATAGGAATTACCGATGGGGTTTATAAGCTGGCACGTAATGGTCTTTGGGTGCAAGTGGTCAGGTCTTTGTTGCAGTGGCACCTGCAACGGCAAAAGAAACAGCAACTCTCTGGCCCCTGGTCTCTGGTCTCTGTTGTCCCCCGAGATGCAGTGGCACCTGCGGGGAGCAGTCACTAAACTGGTCGCCTGTCACCCGGCAATAACTTGGCTGCATTTCTGCATTTACTCAGAGCCAAAACTACAACAAAAGCCAAACAACTTGGCACAAGTCACAGCAGGCAGCCGTCGGCCGTACAAATTGTCCCAGGACAATGATGAGGAGGAGGAGGAGGCAGAGATAGGGAATGCGGGCAGCTTCCAGGGAAATGCAAAATTATGACAACTGCATTTGCAGTAAGCCAACGCAGCAACTGCCTCTGCCTCTACCCCTTCCTCTTCCTCTTCCGCTTCCTCTACCTCTTCCTGCTTCTCCTCTTCCTTTACACGCAGAGAGCATCGTCGGCATGGCAGGAGGTCCTGTTGCCTGTTTTGTGTCCTGCTGCCTGTTGCCTGCCCCGTTTTGCAAGTGTCAAAGTTAACTCGAAATTATTGTTGGCTAAACTTTTGTGGCGCTTAGTCTCCCCTGCCACCGTCCTTCCCTCCCCACCCCCGTCGCATCCGTAATGCCTCCTCAGGCCCACAATTTATTGTTTGTGGTGCATTCCGCAAATTTCAGCTCCGACCTGGCCATAGAACCGAGTGTTCGGCCTGAAGCTTCCTATCTCCTTCTCTTTCTCCTTCCCTTTCTCATTCTCTGTCTCGGTCTCGGCTTAATCAACTGCAATTGGTGCAATTTTGTGGCTAACATTTTTGCAGTCTCATTCAGCTGAATTTCTTTTCCTCTCTCTCTCTCTGGTTTTTTTTTTATCATCATACTCGTAGCTTCTCGTTTGCTGTCCCGTTGCATTGTTTTGCCTTCAATTTCAAGCCTGACTGCAGTTACATTAAAACTTTTGATTGCTGCTGCATGTTCTGCATGGGAATATGGCCGAGATTGGTTCAAAAGGTTAGCAGCAACATGAACTGCAGATGCCACACAACATAATGTTCAACAATTGCCCAACTCGATTCTTACAAAAGATTCCTGTTACCATATTTGTTTTAGCATTGAATTGCATTCATCATATTTCGATTAAAAATGAAAACAT
Organism: Drosophila recens; assembly: GCA_037043495.1. Taxonomy (NCBI): domain Eukaryota; kingdom Metazoa; phylum Arthropoda; class Insecta; order Diptera; family Drosophilidae; genus Drosophila; species Drosophila recens. Next base: position 69,509 of record JBAMBJ010000211.1, read on the forward strand.
GTTTTTATTCCGAAATCAGCTGTATTGAATGAGCTGAGAGAAAATCCTGTAAAAATCCCATTCTTTAAACTCTGCAGAAATGTAAGAAAACTTCCATTTATTTGTAATTTCCCATAGCCCAGCTTTCTGAAAATAGCTGTGATATCTTATCTATTCATTGTTTTCGATTAAGCCCAGTTTCATAATCTTTCCTTCTTTACATCTTTTCACCCATAGAAATTTTCCATTTATCCCCGGAATTATTTCAATTCATTTCAATGCAACTACTGTCAATTATGTCCCCTGGCATATTCGTGTTCTTGTTTTGCCTAGTTCATAAGTATAAAAAGAGAGACTCTTGAAATATTAATCAATTAAACCCATGCCATTTTGAATTTTCCGCTTTGGAGTGCCACAATTTCCACACTCGCTTGACTGTCGCTTGACCTCAATTAGACCCTATCTAATCCATTTTCCACACGCTTTGTTTTGACCTAATCACCTCGGCGACTAGGGGCATCAACTACCTGCACTATGGGTAGGTATAAATACATATTGAGTCCAAGAGAGCAGGAGGAGGGAGGGAAACCTTCATAAAGACAGCGTGACATTTTCCATGCAGTCATGCCCCTCAAAATTTGTTGTGGCATTTGTTTTCGGAAAACTGTTCAACTCGAGGCTAATTCCAAGAGGTAATCATTATGTGGGTTACACCCAGTAAAATATTATTTGATTTTGAGCGTGTTGTAGGTATTTCTGAGAGATGAGTTGGACTTATCCTCTCCGCTTTCTAATCTGACTTAGCCAAGAATTTTATTGTATTTAAGATTTGTTTAGACTTTTGCTTAAGGGATAAGGATTATTTGAATGTGAAGAATTATTCATAAGTCTTTCAGTCTTTGCTAAGAATTTTTTTAAAATGAAACTGACTTTGGTAACTGACGGTTTTAAGTTAATTAACATTTAAATTCAAACTGAATTAGTACCATATAAGAATGGGGAAATATTTTCGTTTATATTCGGAATATTTAATAATAATCTGTCTTTGTATTATTAATATATTTTAATATAATATTTCTTGTGCTACATGAGCCTAATTTCAATTTGAGCTCAAAGATTAATTCACCAGCTTAAACTGTAATATATTTCAATATTTTCCACGCCTGTCGGTGCCTCGGGAACAATCTGTCATTAACTGAAATGGAAGAGTCGTTAAAGTCAAATGTTAAGTAAAGACGATGATCGAATCGTGGATGCAATCTGCACATGACAAACCACTAAAACCGCTGTATAAAAATCCACAAAGTTGCATGCCACAGCATGGCAAAGCTTCAGCTGCAACTGCAACAACAACAGCAGCAACAAAAGCAACAACAACTTCAACCTCGTCTCGAACGTCAACATCGTCTGATAATAATGACGCTGCATAAATTGCGTTTTAATGTCAACAAAGAGACAAATATTATAATATCCCCAACTCTCGACTTCATATAGCCTGACAGTCGCAGAGTCTATACAAGTTATCCCCTACCCCTTTCCTCTCCCCGCCCCCTCCACAGCCCCCCTCGGCCAGATGTCAAAGTGCGAGTGAGCAAACGTGGAGAATTATTTGCGGCTGCCGAAAGATATTTCCTGCGGCTGCTTTTTCATGCCACATGCAACTTGCTGCTGCTGCTGCCGCCGATGTTGTCGTTGTTGTTGCTGCCGCAATCTAATGGAAATTTATGTTGAAAGCATGCTCCGTCTTCGCTCATGCCATTAACTAAAAGTCCAGCAACTCCCTCCCTGCTTCCCTCTCACCCAACTTACCACCTTTCCACCTTCCCACCTCCAAATAATCATCTGAATGGCCAGCTAGTTGACCAGGCAACAACAATTTGTAGGCATTTTCATATTGATCTGCCCCCAACTGAAGACCAAATAAATTACACTAGACAACATTGAAGCAATAATCAACAGGAATGTAAGCAAATTTCTGATTACAAATATAACGAATACTCGGAGGTCTTTTTTTATGTATTTATTAATTTTTTCCCAGTGCTACAAGTCGTGATACTTTTAAATTAGTGCATGCATCTTATACATATTTTTCTATAAAATTATAATTAATAGTTTAACATTATTTTGCTTATCCATTTAACACATGTTGAAACACTTAAATCTAGTTCTCATATATGTACTACAATTTTCATCATTATTATTATTTTTATGAATATAATCTATATATATAAAACTCTTTGTCCTGACTGACTGACTGACTCACTGACTGAGAATCAACGTGTAGCCCAAACGGTAAAAGATAGAAAGCTGAAATTTGCACACAACATAGATGAGATAATTTCATCGTGCAATAAGACGGCGTTTTGCGAAATTCGACCTCTAAGTCGGTTAAATCGTGGTCAAAGGTCACGGAATTGCTTAGTATGAAAAACTTTTTTGTTTCTTAAGATATCTCTACCAAACTTACAGATTGTATGTTTAGGACTGTTTCTTTCTTTCTGACCAAATTTGGTCAAAGTCGGTTGACTATATCATATAGCTGCCATAGGAACAATCGGATGCAAAATAACCTTTAGTATGAAAAACTTTTTTGTTTCTTAAGATATAAGAACCAAACTCATAGATTGTATGTTTGGGACTGTTTCTTACATTCTGACCAAATTTGGTCGAAGTCGGTTGACTATATCATATAGCTGCCATAGGAACAATCGGATGCAAAATAACCTTTAGTATGAAAAACTTTTTTGTTTCTTAAGATATTTCAACCAAACTCACAGATTCTATGTTTGGGACTGTCCTTTACAATCTTACCAAACTTGGTCAAAGTCGGATTACTATATCATATAGTTGCCATAGGAATCATCGGAAGCAAAATAACCTTTAGAATCAAAAACTCTGAGATATTCTTAGAAAACTCATACATTAACTCTACTTGCTAAATTTTGAATTTTCCTCAAATTTAGCTTTTTACCGCCAAATTTAGCTTTTTCCCGCCAAATCACTAATTCTCACTTTTAGGCAAAGTTCAATTGCAAGGAAGAAACATTAAAACCGCGGCCAGTGGAAGTTGAATATTTCCGTTTTTTTTTACAATAAATGCTATATTATATAAATTTGTTAAAGCGGACTACCAAGGACCTTCTTTTCAATTTTGCGAGCGAAGCGAGCAGGGGACGGACCCCCTTATATTGTATTAATTTGTTAAACCGGACAACTAAAGAAGTTCTATTACATTTTTGCGAGCGAAGCGAGCAGTTTAAGTTTGTTAAGCTGAACAACAAAAAACCTTCTTTTCAATTTTGCGAGCGAAGCGAGCGGGGGTTGGCGAGCGAAGCGAGCAGGGCGGAGCCCCCTAGTTATTATTATAAAATCGAAAACTAACTTGTCTCAAATTCCACCATTAAGCTGGAAAATAAAAAGACAATAGACAATTAAATACTATGTTAAATTAAGCATTATCAGAAATGTTCTACACTTTTCTAGCAATTCAAAAGCAACCAAGAAACCAATGCTTCCTAATAAAATAAATATAATGAAATTAATTTTTTAATTTAATAAAAATTCATTAATTAATAAATCATTAATAAATGTTGTTATTGTTTTAAATATTTTAATAATTAATTGAGTAAATAAATAAATAAAATTTAAGAATATTCTCAGCAGATCTGAGTCTGCCAAATAAATCACCATAAATTCAATCGATGTTGTCTAGTGTTATTAGACGCCAATTTGGGCAGGAACAGAGTTTTAGTTCGAGTTTGAAGAAATAGAGAGAGGGGATCAAAGGGGGAACCGTAGCTGGGTTGTAATTTTGCAATTATTTGCTTGCCGCGGTCATAACTCATAGTGGACGTGGGTGCTATCACACCAGCCTCATGCCCCATGCCTCATCCCACCGCGCTTCAGCACTTCATCATCGAGTTGGCCGTTTTCCTTTCACGTTGCCAATGCTTGAACTTTGACACACATTTTGCATTGGACTCTTAGAGCCTGGGTCTGAGACTGAGCTGATAATCGCATGCCAGACTGAAATATGCTCCATTGCTTGCGCCTTTGGGGCGTCGGCCCGACCCAGGTCTCGGCCAGGCCACGTGAAAGTTTTTCCATGACTCTGAAAGGTTTTTCCGCCATTTGCGATTCCATTTATTGAGCAAAGGAAGAAGGGAGAAGGGGATTGGGTACCTGCACCTTATGCTGACTTATCCCTGGTTGTCGTATATGTTGCCGCTCTCTCTCTCTCTCTCTCTTTCTCATGGCTATCGGCTATCGTCCTGACAAGAGCACACACACATGATCAGACTACGCAGATAAGGATTATAAATCATTTCTATAATATTTTCCACACAAACCAAGATAATAAATCAACTACAAAAATGTCACTTGGCGCCAGCCAACAACCACCATAAAGACAGAGAGAAACATTTTCCACTTCTTGCCTTCATGATTTTGTTGTTGTTTTTTAAAGAGATTCTTACATATGCATGGCGTTGTTACCATCTAATAGATGATTAATGTAAATGCTACGAGTTCTTGATAAACGATTCAAAGGTAATTTGCATAATTCGTGTCGTTTTGTCTCAGGAAACAGATATGAATCGACCTTGTCACGGCTTTTTCCTTTCCCACGACTTGTTGAAATTTCAAGCGAGTTGGCAGCGCTGTCCAGCTAATAAAACCAGAGGCAACTGTACAAAGTGCTTGATGGGTTAAATGTTTTATTTTTTTGTTATGTGAAGCTTGTAAATATTATCGATAAACGCATCGATAGCCGCGCAATTGTTGCACTTGCCATAAATCACACAGGGACTGCAAATAATGATTATTATTTTTTTTTAAATAAAAAAATCAGGCACTTATAAAAGACCTAGAAAATAATGGTTTGCACCAAAATGTTTAGTTTTTTACAATCTCTGTATTTCCACCATGATTTTTATTTTTATGATTTTTACTTTTTTACTTAATGGTAATCATTATTTTTGAGTAATATTATAAAACTCAAAAATAATCATTATAAATGAGTTTTATTTTTTTGCTTAAAATAAAACTCAAAAGTAATTTACGGCTTCTGTGTTAAGATTTTTACCAATATTATTTTATATCCCTATAAAGGGACACCATATCTACCTCCCAGCATAATTTATTTTTTTATCGGAGTACGGTAACCCATTCAAACTTGCATCAAAACATGAAAAAACATCGAAAAATGTATAATCAGTGTTAAAGCACTAAACGACGATTTCGCGATTCATTTCTATTTTAAGAAATTCGTCAAAATTAAAGCTATTTTTGGGCAAAACAAATTTTTTTTCCTTGAACCTGTTGTTTTATTAACAGAAAATATACAACTTATTTTATTTAACTTGTATTAAAATTGTATTAAAATATGTTTTATATTTTCTGCTTATAAAAAATACAGGTTCAAGGACGATAAACATTTCCTTTAAGGCAAAATTATATTAAATTCTAACTAAGTTTTTAGGATATAATCGAGTCGCAAAATCGTCGTTCCAAGGATGAAAATTATGTTTAAAGGACATTTCGTCTTTTGGTTCTGTGGAATTTTAAAAGTCCTGGTCCTAACAAGAGTATTGACACCAAGTTTGTCGGGATCAGACCATAAAAACCCAATATATAAATTTTCAAAAGAGTGAAATTTTTCAACTCAAAAGCGCGGGACCAGGAATTCATTTTAGAACTATGGTTTCTTCGTGAAAACATCTTAGAATTGACCATAGATTACGAAAATGGGTTACCATTTTTTCAATTTTTCGGACCCATACAATTCGATTCACTCTATCATACATTTTTCGACGTTTTTTCATGTTTTGATGCAAATTTGAATGGGTTACCGTACTCCGATAAAAAAATAAATTATGCTGGGAGGTAGATATGGTGTCCCTTTATAGGGATATAAAATAATATTGGTAAAAATCTTAACACACAAGCCGTAAATTACTTTTGAGTTTTATTTTAAGCGAAAAAAATAAAACTCATTTATAATGATTATTTTTGAGTTTTATGATATTACTCAAAAATAATGATCATCATTAAGGAAAAAATTAAAAATTAAAATATAATCATTATGATGTAATTTTTATAATATAACTTATAATGATTACGGTCCCTGAAATCACAGCTCTCAACTCGCAGTTGGCCTTATCAGCTGTTCTTAACTGTTTGCACTCGTTCGAGTTTGTGCCCTACATGATGCGATAACACGAAAACGATTTATAAGACATACAAAACACACACACATCGAGTTGTAATCGCTGCCTTGAAATCTCACGTAAAAATTGCTTCATTACAGCTCGACTGTGGTTCGGATTCCAAAGAAGTTTTCGCCAGGCCCTCGTTCTACAGTCCTCAGACCCTCGAACATACCATATAAAAAAGGTGCTGCCGGGCTGCTGCCTTTTTAATTGATTGCTCTCTGCTCTCGTCCAGTGTCTCGCATTATCACAACAAGGCAATCGCAGCTTGCACACACTAACACACACTCACACACAGATGCAGTGAAACACAAACACGATAAATAACAACACGCAGCGGGCACTCGAATGGGGTCCACTACGTGCGCTGCCTGTTTAAGGTTAGGCCATAAAGGCCCATAATGAACCCTTTCTTTAGGCCGTCTTTGACTTCATCTCTTACCTTGCCTTTGCCTTTTCCTTTGGCTTGCCTCTCGATAAACATCGCCCAAGCCTGTGCCCATCGTTAGTCTTCATCTCGTTTTGTTCTTGCTCTGCGTCTTGTTATACCCTGTAGCTTTCGAATCGCAAAGAAAGGGATTCTGATCAGCAAACTTAACAAATCAATGTGATAAAATTAATTAATAGTATGAACTATATTAAAAAACTAAATTTCTCTTATTTGGTAAGTGTGGCATCCGTACATATGTACAAGTTAGCAACATAACCAGATTTAGTATTTAAAATAAGGGCCAAAGAACTATATTAAAGATTTTATATTTTCTACATTAAAAGAAGTAGATAATTCTTAAATTAAAATAGTTTAAAGTATTTTAAATAACAATATTAAGATTAAAATGATTATAAAGTATAAAATTTCTAATTTAAGATTGTGTTTAGCTGTAGCTTTCGAATGGGAAAGAAAGGGATTCTGATCGGGGAACTTAACAAATCAGAGTGATGGAAATGAACTAAATTAGCGAATTTATATTTTCTATTTTAAAATAAGTAGATATTTCTTAAATTAAAATAATTTAAAGTATTTTAAATAACAATATTAAGATTAAAATTATTAAAAAGTATAACATTTCTAAGTTAAGATTGTGCTCCAACATTTTAAGAACTAGCATTAAGAGTATAGGAGCTGTTTGACAAGTCCCAGAATCATTACTGATGTTAATTAAATTATTTTAAAATATTAGTTTTCCATTTTTAGTAAATACAGGATAACTGCTAGACCAAACTCTTCAGCTAGTGCATTCTATGCTGTTTAGATTGCCGTTTTGCCTTGCTCTCGTATTTAGTTTGGCCAGCGCCTAACGAGCTTCTACCTGTGCCTCAGCCACAACCTGGACGCAGTTATCGATTGAGCGATTCCAATCGGACCAATTGACCATTGACCATTGCTGAGTTGTGATTGTGATTGTGGCTCGATCTGTTGTGTAACTCACAGGAAGCATGTAATTAAGTGTTGCTGTAATTTGTTTAAGCAATGGCCAAGTTCATAGTTCAGAGTTAACTATGCTACAAATTGCTTGTGGCTTCGTCTGCCACTAAAAACTGTCGCTGCCTGCGGCTTAGTCAGCTGTCAACAGTTGATAGTTAAGCACCAGATCCACAACCACAGTCAGCGTCAACTTGAGAGTCAGAGTCAGAGTCAAAGTCGAAGTTGGAGTCGGAGTCGGAGCTGGATTCAGGGATGGATAGATATAGGACTGGGCCGCACCCAGCAGAACATGTGTTGTCATTGCCGTCGTCACTTGCATTATATTTTGACAGTTCATTTGTCACTTCTTTTGATTTGACTGCGGTCTGGATCTGGCCGTGAGTAGACGAGTATGTTATGGTCTGGTCTGGTCTGGTCTCGTTTGGCATGGTTACATATGGCGACCACCATGTCACAGATGTGTGTTGAAAACAAAACCCACACAATTCAGTTGACACTCGCTGGGGCGACATTGCAACTCATGACTTTGAATGAGATCTCAATTGACTTCGTTAAATAAATATTATCAGTTGAGTGCAACATTTGTGTTTCAGAATAACTATAAAAAAAATATGTATCTATAAGAAATTTTAGTTATTTCTGTAAAGTCCAACCTTAGATAAATTCAATTCGATAAATCAGTCAAGCAAAAAATTGAAATCATTTTTATTTGTTTATTTATTTATTTAATATCAGTTAAGCTTCAGAATATTTATCTGAAAAGTAATCTTCTGTGTAATTCAAAAAATCAAAGCCATTTTACAATTAAACTATTTAGGAAATTTAATTATTTATATTTACTTATTATTATTTATTTATTTATGTATTTCTTAAAAAGATCTTAAGTAGAGAATCTTAGCAAAGAAAGAAAAAAAAGCTCTTAAATCTAAATATTATAAAAAAATTTTATTTTTTTGATAAAATATATTTTAAGAAAGAGAATAATTTTATCACCAATTTTTTACAGATTTAATTTCAATGACATATGAAAATAATTCCTCAATATAATAATAAAGTCAATATAAGAAAAACATCCAATACTAAGTAAGAGTTACTCAAAGGTATCAATAATTTCCTCTCTTCAAGTTCTAATATATTCCTTAAACTTGTTGCTAATCAGAAACCTTCCCATCTTTACTTATGCTTATAAAGATATACATATTTATGTATATGTATTTAAATACGTATGCAGATGTATGTATTCAAATTTATTGCCCCATAATATTTGTTTTCTCTCTTTTGTGGCATCGTCTGTCCGTCCTCTTGACAATGACCCCTGTTTGGGATTTGTTAGCAAAATCACCTGCAGTGAGGGCCAAGTCAGCCAAGCAAAGGTTTCAATAATACAGACGAGTCTCTGCCCTGTTCTGTGTTACCTGTTCCCCTCTCTCTTCTCCCTCTTCCTTTCCCCCACTTGTGGACTACCTGCAGCTCAATATGTCGAACTGATTTTGAATGATGCATTTGCTTTGTTACTTGGGGGCCCTTTTGGCTTACCGGGTTCATATGCATACGAGTATGAAATATAGAAAGCATGTCAGAGCAACGAGCGAGTGTAAGTTAAGTTATTGATGCTACCACTTTTAGGCAGCTGCTTAAATACGAGTAGTAACTCCTTTAAGATCTATGTGTCCCTAAAATAATTAAAACTGTCAAAATAGACCATTAACTACAGATCTTTAAGTTCACTTACTGCTGCAGTCAATGTTCAACCTCCATTCTGCACTTTTCCAAAGCAATTCCAATTGCCTTTCCGTTTGACCACAACAAAATGAATTTGACAGCAACTTCTGCTCCCTTTTCAGCCAATACTCGCACTCTTTTAAGAAATGCAAGCAAAAAGCATTTCGAGATTTCTTTGGCTTTGGCTTTAAGAGTTTTTCTGGTTCTTGTTTGGCTTTGTGGTCAACAGCTTTGCTGTTTGCAGTTTTGCTTTAACCAAATATCCTGACTAACTTTATTTAATTACCTTTTTTTTTGAAATGAGTACTTTAATCTTGGTTTTCATTTTTTTTTCTCAAGTCGAGTGATAATAGGTATTTGTATTTAAGATAAGTTTAAAATAGTATTACGAGTTGTCTAATATATAATTACATAAGAAGTGCATCAGTTGGATTTTGGATATAGTATTATAAATTGATATACTAAAAAAGATATTATTAATTTTTAGCCAAAAGGAAGATTATCCAATTGATGTCCCGAAATAGGAATATTACAGATATTTCGGATTCAATGGATTCAAGCGAATAATGATTATATTCGTAATGTCTTTCTTATTCATTTTAAGTGCTTGGCTTTAACTTAATTCGCCTTAAATTAAATGCTTAACTTTTTCAAGAAATGCAATTACAAAAGCGCATTAAAGCTTAAGAATAGCCGGATTAGTGATAATTCACTTATCGATTGAATGTTTCACTCACTCCCTGTCAATGTTCCTATTCACAGTATTAGCTGAAGCATAGACCCCTCGAAATGGCTCATAAAATGCATTGTTATGGCCAAAAGCGAAAGAGAACAAGTTCATTTTATGTCCACAATAAACACAACATGTGATTTTGATTCTCAACGCGTTTCGTGGCATGGAGAGAATTATGTAAATTTGTGCGTCCAACAATGAGAAAACTGTAAACATGTCGCATAAATTTAATTAATTACAATTTCTTTATCCAATCGACCCAGTTTGAGAAGGGGCCCCAACTGCCCCACTGCCCTGGGCTCCATGTGATCCATGGTAATCGTTTTACGGCCGCACAGCAGCCGCCTACAGATCTCCGAGATTAGACGACGACGACGACGACGACACATAGCCCAATGGCCCCCAAATCACTTGATCACATTTCGGTTCGGTTGTCATCCAATCGCAGAGAATTATTCGATTAGATTTCGATTTTAACAACGAGCGGGACCATTTCTTATTCAAATTTGATTTAGATTTTCGGTTCGCTTAAAAGCTGAATACCCCGGGGAGGGGTCAGTCAAGGGGAAGGAGGAGGTGGGGGGATCTGGCCGCCTTTGGCAGCTCATTAAGAAAGTTGTTCCGCATTCATTTTTTATCGCCGTTGTCGCCCCGTTGCCGCTGATTATCTGAACTTTTCCCCAGCTTGTCTCGTTTTTTATGACCGGGCGTTTATTTTACCTAAATGTTTTGATAAGTTTTCCCAAAAAGCCAGCCCGCCTGTTGTTGGCCATGTTCTGCTTTGGTAGTTGAGATATTTATGTGGCATCGTTTGTCATTTGGTTTATGGCTTGCTTAAGCTGTACGGGATAGTCAAAAGATCATCTTACCCTTAAGATATATCTAGAGCTTGAGTTACTTTGGATTAACTTACGTTTGTATTTCCTCCATAGTTTTTCTAAGATGTTTTCCCTTAATGAAATGACCCTTTTATCATCTAATGAGAATCAAATGTCTTTAATCTTTATACTAAAGACTGATCTTTAATTTTAATGATCTGTTATTTAATACATAAAATGTAAGTATAAAAATACAGATTTAATTAAATATAATATTTGTAATATACATTCTTATAGCTTGTATTTTTTGGGGAATAAATCGTTCTTTAACTTTTCTTTAACTTTCTTTCTTTCTTTCATTTGTTCTGTAAATTATATCGGATTAAATATTATCTTGTTACTCGTAAAAAGCGTTTAAGACAAGTTATTTATTATTTACAAATACCATTGTTTTATAGAGAGCTTTTTAAACTTCTTATTTTTATTGTGTGAATTCTTCTGGCTTAGTGTAAAGCGTTATCGAGGTATAATCACCCTTAAATTAAATCTGTTGCACTTGGTTTTGTCTTATCAAGCGGCCCCTTCCCAGTTTTATATCATCTACTGATTCACAGCTACTTGTAGACAGGTCTTCTACGCACATTGGGCATATAAAGCATAATTTTTTTTATAGCCAACTTCCCCGACAGCTGGCTATATATAAACTTATATTTATGTGAGCCATAATTTCAACATTAGGGCATCATAAAAACGTCATGATTATTTTAAAACTCATTTTCGTTCATTTATTCGTTGCTTTCGGAGTTTTTTATGCACAAATTACAACAATTTCATTGAAAAGAAATGAAAATAAAAAAGAGGGCAGCGCAAAGAATAATATTTTATTAACACTTCGTTCCAATGAAGATCAATATTATTTTTAACCGCTGGCCAAGTGAAGCGCCAGTCAGAGGAAGTTCCCCTCAAACCGTACGGGTTGAGGTTCCACCGGCCTGCTGAGTTGAGTTGCCCTCGGGGGCTGCTGGCATATATCAAACAACGGGACGGAAATTAATTTCAGTTCTCTGACTCCGCAATTTCCCATTTTCCATTTCCACGCGCTTTAATTGTACAATAAAACCATCAACGGCCTGTCGATAAGTTGGAGTGGAAGTGGGAGTTGAGTTGAGTTGAGCCCAAAACTATCTGCGGTAATTTGTTTATTTTAAATTATATTTGTTGAAGTTTTTATATATTCCTCTTCCATCATAAAGTTGGCTGCGTTACTCGCAACGTTTTATAAACAAATAAATCGCTCGTCGAACGCAAATTTTTTGGGTCTACAAGGAGAATAAGAAAGCAAAGCTCGTTTGGGGTGGGCCATTAGTTGATGCAGCGCCCCCTGGCGGTGATTTGTGCCATTTCTCTCTCTCTCTCTGTCTCATTCTCTCGGTTTTTCTCTTTTTGAGCATAGGTAATTACCGGTCATTAATAATATGCAGATGTGCCTTTCCTTGCCTCGAAACGAACTAAACGAAACTCAAATTTCATTTTGCTGTTTTGAACATTTTCGTTGATGTTGTGTTTATGTTTTTATGGGCTACATTTTCGGATCCCCAAGTATTCTTCAAGTGGCAGTTAAAATTATGTAAAATGAAAAAACGAAAAGAAGAAATATATTTCCTCTCCTCCCCAACTTGCTACCCTTGACCCCAAGGGAGTTTTTTACCACAACATTCGTTTTTTTACGATGAGAAGATTCCTGCCTGGGCACTTATTACCTGAGTAGGCTCTCGGGACTGCAGGGAGGGGGCGGAAGAGAGGAGAGAGACACCACTTGAGTTGGGGTTGTGCTATAACAATTGGGGATGTTATGCGCTGATGAAACCCATGGAAACTGGTGGCAAGTTTTGTTGCATGGCAAAGTGCTTGCAACAGTCCATCCAATAACCATATAGAGTGGACACTATTGCCATCTGTGTCCAACAGAGTTGCCATTTTTACGGTCAACTTCGAATATCCCCCTCTCTCTCTCTGTTTGTTTTTAGCTGCGTTCCCCTCTCTCGCTGGGTTAATGAATTGGATGTCCGCATAATAAAATAAAATTTTATTATAGCTGCAGCTGTTGCATGTTGCACAACTAATGAATAAGTGTAAATTCTAATGAAACAGCGTTAAAGCAACAGAAACAACAGTCACAACAAGAGCAAACGAAGCAGGAGATAGCGAGAGGGGGAAGAGAAAAGTGAAGAGAGAGGAAGAGAACGCTAAAGAATGCCAACTATGGCGAAAATTCAATTAAAAATGTAAAACAACTCTAAAGCGCGAGTTGCGTGGAGGGGGCGAAAGCTGAGAAAAGAGAGGGAGTGGAAAGAACGGAGGTGGAGCAGAGAGGGGGTGAAGGGGTAGTGGGGAAATGGCAGCTGATGGAGCAACGCAAACGAGCAACAGAACATGCAATTAGAGAAGGAGGAGGCGATGCGCCTGGACACAGTTGGCTTTGATTGCTCAATATGCCCCTCCTCCCTCCCTCCTCCTGCCTCGCTCTTTCTCTTTCCATTTCCCTCGCTTTGCGGCAAATTTATTGTATCGTGGCTTTAGTGCGAATAGTTGCCGTTCACATAACGCCTATGGAATGGCCGGTCGTTCAGTAAAACTGACAGAGAACTTGGTTAAGCCCCAAACAACATCTGTGGGCAGCGTTGCAGTTGCAGTTGCATTGTTGTGGCCCAAACACGCACAACCAACTAAAGGATTGGGTGGGATTAGCATTGAATGTTCATGACATAAAGTTGCATTACAAAAAAAATCACATCGCTTGTGTGGGCTACAGGTAACTAACATGGCCAATACTATAGCATTCAATCCAGCATTCAATCTAAAATATCTAAAATGCGCTCTGAATATTCAAAACTATGAGATTAGATGTGAGGTAAGAGCTTATTTAGGCAGGATAAATATGAAGTACAATTTCTGATTAATTAAAAATGATTGAAATATTATTATTTGTAAGTTTAAATCTATTTTTTAAGTCAAAACTTATACTTTCATCGAGTATATTGAGTTACTAAAATTAAATATATAAAATAATAATAATAAATACAATAATTTTTAAAACCAATAATTTATAATTCATAATACATAGAATTAAAAAGGCATAGACTCGTGTTCTACAGCAACAATCACTAGGATATAATTAAAGGTTTGTACTATATCTATTTATTATAAGCCCATTTAATTATTTCACTAACAGAGTAATTTGTTGATCAACATAAACAAAACCCTTAGTCTGTTCATCTATTTCAAACAGAGAAGAAATATTTTCATTGTACACTAAAACAATTTAAAATTATCTACCCAAAACCGAGTCAGTTTAGCCAGCTTAAAGTAATTAAATTTTAGCGTTAGTAGAATCCTTTTGTAGCTTTTCCTTGGCTAGAATAAATCGCAACACTTTTTACCCAAGGCTATCATTTATTCCGAAATAAAGAACTTTTTCGTATCTCAGTCCACCCTATATCTCATTCATTTTCTCTCTTGCTCTTTGCCTTTTTAAGCAGTTTGTTACCCCCGGTTTTAGTGGCCAAGATTTATTTGCCGAGATTTTGAAAGAGTTGTTGGCATTTCCCAGCCGCGTGATTATCCAGTGCATTGAACGCGGCCAACCATTAATTACCAACAGCTGTTGCTGCTGCGGGGGGAAGCTAAGAGACTCCCCAAAGAGAGGGAGACAGAGAGAGAGTCAGAGAGAAAGAGACAGAGAGATAATATTAAGTAGAGAATCCTCGCCGCATATTTGCCTATTTATGAAATATTATTTCAAGTGTTAGACGAGCATTTTTCTTGTTTTCAACCAAAGGAATTTCCGTGTCATATTTACCATTTCCCCTGAGAGGGAAAAAGGGGGAATTAAGGCAACTACGCGTAGGTGTAGAACGCCTCGGATTTCCATAATTGTTGGGTTTTCTGTTTTTTTTTTGTTGGCCATAGCGTGTTCCACCCGTTTATGGGGACAACAGTTTTTATGGTGCCAAAGACATTAAAACTGTCATAGCAGCGGGCACTTAATTTGATATCCGAGTACGGCATAATTGGAACAGACCCCAAAACACAACATATGTTATGTAGGAAATGGATAGACAAACATCGCATCACATTCAAAAACGGGGGGTAAAAACTCGTGTTGCGACGAGTATCAATTCTGACGTGTCTGCGGTTCCATGGTTCCATAATTCCATGGGTGGCCCACGAATCTGAGCAGGGGATGACGTGGGAGAGACTTTCCCTCCACATGGGAGGCAGCTGATGGAAAGGGGGAGCTATTTTTGTTCCATTGTCTGATACCTGAATAAACATTTGACATGTTGCCTTCTAATGTATCTCTATATGGGGAAAATTGTCAAGGAAACACCTTCAAAATAACGCCCAAAATTGTCTATTTTAATTTGTGGTTGCTTTTCCTTTATAATAAATTGTTCATTTTTAAATAAATTGACAGACCTTGGCGCCTCTGACATTTAACTTTAAATTATCTGTAACGGTAACAGCCAACTGTTAATTAAAGTAAATGTTAACAGCTACTTAACATGATGGAGAAATGTTTGTGAAGTCGAAATTTGAATATAATTAGTAATTTGAAATTTAGATAGACAGTTTGAGAATTAAAAGTAATTCATAAAACAATAATTTAACGAATTAGGTTTTATAAAATTATATCTTATTTTATTTTAAAATTATTAAGGCTGGAAAATGCTTTGGATAGCTTATGCTCTGAACTTGTACTTCTTATAAATAAGGAGCACATAACTCCTGTTTACTTCTTACCAACAAAAAAGAAGGTGAAAAGAAACTTTGTCAAGTAAGTCCCGACTAGGCAATTACATTGTCTACATTTTCACTAAATCCTCTTCAAACGTCAGAGTCGATTAATGCTGGTTGTTCGTTTCTCAATTCAAATATTATGACAATTATATTGCTTCCTGTATGACTCACATATCCGCTAACCAATTCCTGTTCATGTCTAGTAGTACTTCCCAAGTTCAAGTTCCAGAAATAAAAAGAGTTATTACTCTAATATTTCTCTGAGTATAAATAGAAAACAGCATGGTATATATAATATTCATGGGAAATCCAGCCATATTTATAAACCAATCGCATTAATATATATTTTGTACTTCCTCCCAGGGAAAGTTTCTTCAAGTAATCCGCAGTTTCAAGTTGTTCTGGACACTTTAAATGTGAGTACGAGCGATGATTGCACATGAGACACCACAATTTGCCTGCTTCTTGTTGCAGCGAGTTTTCCATCTCGCCATCTTTGGCACATTCTTATCGGAATCTCTCGCATAAATCAGAATCAGAATAAGAATCGTTGGCCTGGTGTGGCATGAGCAATTGCCATGTGGCAAGTATGACCATGGGCCACAGTGGCGACTATTCCCACGCTTTTTGCGCACACACGCACACACAGTCTCGGAGAGAGTCATAAAGTTTGCCACCCAAATGCTACGCGAGTCGCCAACAAAGAGGAGTTTGTTGGGTGTTGGGGAAGAGAGGGAGAGGGGGGAAGGTGGGGACACATGTCGCTGGCCATAAAGCAAACGACGCCCGACTTGAAGTCCTCGTTGAGTGGAGCGCACATAAAAAACTTCTTCTACAATATAATAAACAATTTCCTGATAAATCAACAAAGGCCCTTCCCCCTCTCCCTCTCTCTCTCTCGTGAGTCGCTCTCTCTCTCTCTCTCTTTGACTCATTGGCATGCAAAGTGACGAGTGGCAGTCAAAATTTATGGATTTTAAAATGTAAGCGAAATATTTAAAAGACCAAATGGAAGGCGTACGTGTCTAATGTGCGAATAGGCCATGGCTCTAATGAGTCCAGCCCCCTACCCTCCCCTCCACTCCCCTCCTACTTCTCTGCAGCAATTCATTGGACGATTGGTTTGCTTTTTGCCATGCTGCATTGTTGCACAAATAACTCAAGTTGCAACTAATTACGACGCATTTCGTACTTTACAACAGCGGCCATAAATTTCAAGCGTGTCCCCTGACACGACGTCGCCCATGTTGCAACTCTCAGCTCTGCCACTGCCACCAAGTGGCAACTGCTAACTGCCAACTGGGGGCCTCGCAGATTTCAGATTTTCTTCTCTCGCTTAGTTGTTGATTTTTTTGCTTCCTTTTGGTGCACAGCATTTAACACGCCTCGTCATCATATTCGGAAGCAATGCATCATTCGGCGGGGCAGGCTCCACAGAGGCCGTGCCACGTCCGCGACATGTGTCATGGCAACCGAGGCACTTGCCGCAAATTGGTTTGCATGTGCCTCAGCCTCAGCCTCGGGGCAGCCAAGTGCATCAACAAGCTGCAGGTTGGAGGCTGTAGGCTGGAGGAAGGAGGAGCGATTCTCCTTCATCCTTCGTTAGTTGCGTTGCATGTTGCAAATTTTGTGCATGTTGCGCCGTTTACATGACAACCCAAAAGGGCTGAGAGAGCGAAAGAGAGAGGGAGAGAGGGAAGGGGCATGCATCAGGTAGCATGCAACTTGTAAATGAGTTTGAGTCCAATGACGAAGCTGGCAAGACGGAAGGAAACCTGGCCAAGACGACAAGTCGTCGTCAAGCTGACAGCGCAAATATTCCATGTACAAGTAATTGGGGCTAATGCGACAAGTTGCGAGCTTAGAAGGCACTGTGGCCAAACAGATACCATAATTAAATCTAAATATCATTTGCAGACTCAACTCCATTCCGTGAATAACGGAAGAGGTGGGGAGACGATCTTTTTTGATTTATGCAACTCACAGAACTTTTAATTAACTGCTGATGGTTCTCAAAAAGAAAGTAAGATTTTATAATAAATATAGCTCCATTCAAATATATGTTTAACCCATGATATATATTTCATTTAACACTATATCAGTTAAAACAGAATTAGTCTTTCGATGCTCGTGAATCTATAGTATGAATGATTTCACGTATCAAATATTTGGTAATTTAACTGATTTTTTTCAAGTTTCTAACACGAAACTCTCCTCTTATTATTATGATTTTTATCAGATCTTTGACTTTTGCTATCTGAAATAAACAAAAAAAAACTTTCATATAAAACTATCTTACCATGATTAACTAAACTAAATTTAAAATAATTATTATCAGCTCAGGCTCACCTCTAATATGTGCAGTTAAATATTTACTCTTTATAATTACGAACTGTTTTGATAGTTAATTCATTCCATATTAATAATAATGAATCACAATCCATAATCTATGATCCGATATAGAATAGTCCGGCTTATATTTAAAGTGGAACATCTATTATTTGTTAAATATTTTAGTCATTAGTTCCCGTCAGTTCGTTGTAAGCAAGCTCGACTGTCTCTATATTTATTATGATAATTATCAGATTTTGCACTTCACTTGAATCAATATGCACTACGCCTGGCGACTAAAACACACGACAAAACAACATTTTTCACACCTGACCATCGACAACAACTAACAACAAGAACAGCAACTGCACTACAGTGCCTGCAATTACTCATCATCCAACTCGCCGTCTATCATATAACAACATGGCGACAAATTCGCGACAAATTTGATAATGAGTTGTCCGTTGTCTGTTGCATTTGTTGCATTTATGTCTATACATAAATTCGCTCTTAATTGTAAGTCAAACATCGCAACAACTGCCGGTCACGCACGTCAGTCCCCAGTCCTCAGTCCCCCAGTCCTCAGTTCCCAGTCCTCAGACCTCCGACCCTGCACTTCTTCTCGCTCCCCTTATGTTGTTGGTGTTGCAGCGCTGTTGTTGTTGCATACAAATCACAGCAACAGCAACTGCCTCTGCCACGCCCACCTATCGCCTAATCAGGCAAACACATGTGCGCCCCATAATTACGTTGGACCTGAATACGTGACCGCCACTGAAACCCAAAATTAAGAGCACTGCAACACCATTGACAACAACAACAACAACAACACTAGTTATAATAGTGAAAACAACAACAATATAAAATCGCGCGCATTAGTTTGGTCCAAAATGGGCTACTCCGAAATGCAGTGAAAAGGCCATCGGCTAAAGGTGTTGCATAGTTGAGCAGACGCGTGTCCCTTTGTGCTAGGGATGGACAGCAAACTTGCGTTGAAACAAACAGTTTTCAATTGAAACAATATCTTCAAATCACTAAATAAAATGAGGTAGATTATATAAGAACTTCAAGTTAATTTTGAAATAAAAATTAACTATATTGGACGTTTTTACAAGCATTTCTTTACTACACAGAAAAAAAAATCCGGGATATTTAGCCCGGATTCAATCCGAAACGATGTCAGAAGTGGGGTAATCTCGGATTTGCTTAAACCAAGTATGAAATACTTGATTTATTCAATCCCGAATTCAATCCTGAAATTCTTAAATTCAGGCTAAAAAAAAATAATGTTTTGTGTTATATTTAAGTTTTTTTTCAAATTTTTTCTTTAAGATTTTTTTTTACTTTTTTGCTTTTATTTTTTTTTTACTTTTTTTTTAAAATTTTTTTTTTAATTTAATTTTTTATTTTTTTTTTATTGTTTTTTTTTACATCTTTTTTTTAGTGAAGAAAATTTTTGAATGCAATTGACTGGTGGGAATCGAACCCAGGTCTTTTACAAACAAGTCGGCGACTCTAACCACTGAGCCACCGGATCAGTTGAAATGAGAGAGGCCGAGAGAGAATCAAGTAATTTGGGCTTATTTTCCCATTTTAATCCCGATTCAGGCTTGATTGTTCAGCTTAATCCTGGAAACGTACTTAAAAAATGCAGGCTTAAATCAAGAATTTTAGGCTTGATTTTGGATCGGCATTTTTTTTTCTGTGTATGTAAATGTAAACAACGAAGCACTGTTAAGTTCATGTTGTGTGCTATAAAACAAAAAGTAGAAAATACCGCTTGACTTAAAATAGAATTATTATTTACAAACAGTATTGTAGTAAAAGTTAGATTAATTATTAAACTTTAAACTAAAAATTCTTCAATTTATATTAAAGTAGAAAATTTGAAATTCAGTGAACAATTGCCAGATAAAAACGAATAGCTTTTCAAGTATATATCATATTAAGTTGGGAAATTTAACATTTTAAAGTTATCTGATATCTCGAAACTTAAGAAGTCAACTAATTTTATAAAGGATTCAAATATTTTATCTTTATTTTGCACATATCAGAACATCATTTATTTTCATTTAAGAAAATTCCACATGAAATACGCTTTCGCTATTCAAGCATAAAATATTAAATTAAAATGATGTTCCCTTCTTTGCTCCTTAATGACAATCATGAGTATTTCATTGAAATACATTCTGAAGTCGCAATTACAGTAATCCCTTTGTTTGTGAAATCACATTTTTCAGTAAGTTTCCCATCCCTGGTGAGCAACGCGCACATCACGTGCAGCAGCAGCAACAACTACAATAGCAGCAACAGCAGCGACAGCAGCAACATCATCAGCAACAACAATGTCAACAATTGTAGCAACAACCGCACAATCAGTTGGCACCCGTTTACCTTTACTCCCCCTTTCCCTACCCACACACTTTTACTGGTAGTACTTCCTATAATTCGACTGCGTAAAAATCAGTCCCAAAGGGTGGAGAGGGGAAAGGGGAACGGGGATACCGGGGAACCTCGGGTCGTCGAGGCTATTGAAGTTTTATTGGGCAACGGCGGCTGCAATTGTTGCCGTTGTCGCCGAGTTTCCGTTTGACATTTTGTTAACAATTTCGACCACAATGCGTTTTCATTGCATGGCAAATGACGGAAGAAGGGGCAGGAGGGAGCGAGAGAGGGAGCAAGAGAGAGGGGTCTAGGTCGGGGTATACGTGTGAATGTGAATGCGATTGTGAATGTGATTGTGAATGAATGCATCAATGAGTTCGACGATGCAACGGGACACACATATCATATCGAATGGGCAGCCAAAGGGGCAACAGCAGCAAGGGGCGGGGTCTGTGCGGTGAGAGGGGGGAAGAGGGGAATCGGTTTGAAAAGGGGAGAGGGTTAAAGTTATTGCCCGAGTGAAATCAAACGACAAATGTCACGAAGCTAATGAATTGAAACGTGCCAAAGATTTGTTCGCATGCGACTGCAACTGCCACTCTGCTGATGATTCTGATGATTGTGATGATAATGATAATAATAATGATGATCATTGTGATGTTAATAATGATGTGGCAGTCACGTGGGCGGTTGGAGTCTGGCACAGAAGAAAGCGAGGGAACAGATGGAGGTGTTGTTGCAAGTGTTGTGTTGATTAGAAGAGTGAACAGATTCTAAATCGCTCATAGAGGGCTGCATGGCTGCATTCAAACTTGAGCGTCTCTGAGTACTTGTGAGTTTAATTCAGTTTCCTGAGTGGAATAAATTCTAAGATCCGGTTCTCATTGATTGAATACTCATTTTTGACATTAATTTGAGTACTCATATGAACGGCATCAAGTTAGTTACCCGAGAAAGGAATGAAATGAATGAAGCAAAGATTTTCAGAGTACTCAGAGCACTCTGAAAAAACTTTTGTCAAGATGAGTTCGGAACAAAATGTAAGTAAATAATGTAAAAAATTATTTGTTTAAGATTTTTCGTTTAATTTAAAAGCAAAATCATAATTTAATCAAAAATCAAATTTTCTTAGATAACTGCAGTCGAAGCATCACCTAATATAATAAAGGATAAGCTTTTAAGCGGGGAATATTCATTAAATAGGAAAAGAGGTCGAAGTAAGGTGTGGGAAATATTTTTCAAAGTTTTGGACAAAAATGGAAGTGAAATAAATGAGTTTGTGGCTTGCAACTTGTGTAAAAGCGTGTATAAATATTCCGGAAGCACGCTGTGCTATCTCAACAAACTCCGATAGTATAAATCATATTATGTTTTTACACTCAAATATAAATAAGGCCCAAAAATAAATTTTATATTATGAATACAAATTGTAAATAAAAAAAAAAAAATAATAAAATAAAATAATTAAATTACAGCACTCCTGTTCCTTCATTCGTTTTTTTCGGTTATTTTGTCATTCAATTCAATCTGCCTTTTTTGAATGTGAAGTTTTCAGTTTGAATTTAATCATTCAATTCATTCATTTCATTGTGAGACTAAGACGAACTCATTTAATTCATTTGAGCATGAATGTCTCATTTGACGTTTTGAATGCAGCCATGCAGCCCTCTAATCGCTCACAATAAATGGCTGGAAATAATTGCGTGAAGCGAGAATTGCTCGACTAGACGATACCCTAGTAATCGGTAGAGATGCATATGTACAGAGACTAGTTATATAAAATTGATTCCTATTTTAACTGTGTTGTTATGATAAGGCATCAATATTCAAAATATTGCTTATCTGTTCCCGCTTAGAAATGTTCCAATATGAACAGGACTAAATTCATATAATTTATTGTTTATTTAGAATATTGCTGTTGTATTATAAAATTCAAAACAAATTAATCACATATTACTAATATTAGTCCTTATTTGGTAGTGTCTTTTATTTTTATAATTAGTGAGTAACAATAATAAATTATATGTTCACCATTTGAAATGACTTGAATTTAATTTATTGATGATCATCAACTAAATACACTTTCCGATGGAGAATCTCCTTTTTCCTTCTGTCACCTACATTTTCAATGGGCAGCAAACATTCAACACTCCTCTGCCTATGAATAGAGAGCACAAAAGTCATTAACATGTAAAAAGTCGGCTTTCGGCAACAGAAATGCAAAGTCAAAGGCCAAAGGGCAGTGTGTAGAGAGAACGGGGCGAGGGGTGTTCCATTCAATAGAGGGGGATAGCAAAGAAAGAGAGAGAAAGGGGGAGATGTGTCTAAGCGTGGAAGCCGCGAAAGTGGCCCTGGCTAAATAAATATTAAACGCAACGAAGAAGTGTTAAAATATTCACTAACTTTGTAACTCTTTTTAACGAGGAATCCGTGGTGGGCGGAACGGGCGGCTAGGATGGCTGACTGGGCGTGGCAACTAAAATAAACACATTTAAAGCGAAACTTTATGCAGAGCCAAACTCATTTGCATGTTAAATATTTTACCAGCGGCATTCGCAGAGATGGAGTCAAGGGGCTGCCACGCAGTGGGCGGGGCTGGGGGAGGGAGGCCGTTTCTAGGCGGCTTTTCTCTGTCCTCGTCGATGGAAAAGTGTCTTGGAACTTCACACTTTAAAGCCCAACGAGCAAAGCTAAAGAAGAAGCTAAAAAAAAGACGCGGAAACGACAAAGCGTTGCGAAAATTTTAATTAAAATTTTCGCCCAAGACGAGAGCGCGTAGTGCGTAAAATGTGGGCGTGGCAGCGGGTGGCTGATGGGCGTGTTGGGAAATTTCAATTAAATGCGCACATGCCAAAAACGGAGGCAGCCAACAAACAACAACAACAGCGAACAACAACAACTAACAACCAGCGACAACAACCGAAAAACCAAAACCAAAACAACAACAAATTGAGCGCTGAAAGCTCGAGAAAAGAAGAAGAGAAACCAGGGAACCGAACATCGAGTTTGTGGTAAACGATATAGATAAACACTTCAAATGACTAAAGGATTTGGCTTTTAAGCTGCTCCGTGGGCGTGGCCAAAAGGGGCGTAGCATGAAATGGAAATTAAGCAGAGCTTTAAAAATCCAGCTAAAATCTAACTAGAAGAATCAGAGAGGGTAAGGATAGGGGAATCAGCTAGAGGGGAGTAGGGAGGATTGAGGGAAGGCTACGGGGTGTGTGTTGCAGTCAACTGTCTGTTCATGTTGCATGCACAAAATAAGCACAACAACAACTGTCGCGGGTTGTTCAGCGGTTGGTTTGGGGTTGCAGCTGGCAGATATGGCAAGCTGGCAACTGGCAACTGGCAAGGGGGCAACTGGCAACTGGCAGCCACTTGACAATGCTCAAGTGTTCCGCTGGCATGTTTAAGATTAAAGCATTGCGCCCTGCAACAAAAGTTGCACTGACAATGGGCGGCGAGGCATGCCACACGACTTGCCTCACGGACTTGCGGACTGGGGGACTGAGAAACTCACAAGAGCGGCAAGGATCTACAATGGCAAGTGCTTCAAGCATTCGGGCTAAAGAATGGCAACGGAATTGCAATGGCATTTTCGAGTGCGAAGTAGGCGGCATGGCGCTGCATTGTGCACACACACACACACACTGATGCTTGCCACATTTTGTGGCAGCAGTGGGAGGAGCGGCGAGAAGGTGTGTCGTGGTATGCGTGTCCTTGTCCTTGTCCTTGCTCAACCAGCTGGCAGGGCCGTCAGGTCTCTGATGTCACTCACTTTGAAGATTTGCTCTCGGATAAACAGAAAACCGAAAGGTTGACATCCGCTTCCCATCTGCAAAATGCAAACACTTTAAAAATATTCCAAGATTCCCCATGCAAAAGAATATATTTATCTGAGTATAAATGTTTAATTTGCCAGAGTCTTTAAGCTAAGTCTTAGCTCAACTAAATCTCGCTTTTTCTACGATTCTTAGAAGACAATTAAATCTGTTTTTAAGTGTGCTTTCAAGGCTTCTTCCATCTAATGGTTGGGCGTCCTTTTTTGCCAAGTTGAAGGACTTTTTTGTTGCAAGTTGTGTACAGACTCATTGTCGAGTTAATAGTCCACTTAACAGTCAAATTGGAGGCAGAACATTGCAGTCTACAGTGGCTGCTTTCTAAGGAAAATATAAGGTCGTGACTGCGAAATAATTGTGCTACCAGAAGTATTCCTAAAATGAAAGGAAAAGAGGAAGTATCTTTACCTTAGGCATAAATTTATACTTACTTTTACGCTCAAGGCTTTGAAAAGCAATATTTATTAATTAGATTATGAATTTCGCATGGAAATTCTGTGAACTACATAAAAATTCGACTTATATTATACATACTAATTTTAGTGAAGTTCTAATATATGCGATTTAATTTGAGATATCCTGAATACATATTTAATATATATACTTTTAAATTTTAGCAAATACGATTAAAAAAGAAATTCACACTAATTTTAGATCTATATAGATTTTCAATTTGAAATGTTGACTCTTTTTAAAGACTTTTGTTTACTCAGTAATACTTGACTGATAAAATAACAATCTTGTGTCTGTTAAAATTACAAAAATTATCTTGAAAGCTTGATTTAATAATACTTTTTGTTTCCGTAACTTGAATCTAATAATCGGTGTCCCCGTCAAGCTGACATCCTCCTTTCCCTGCCCAGATTTGCAGCGCAGATTAAGTGATAAAGCTAAAAACAAGCAACTGCAGTTTGACTTTATAATTTGAATTGTTTTCTGCACACTTTAAAAATTGATTAATCGATGCCTTCTTGAGACGGGCACAATAAAAACAACAGCAACAGCAACAACAGGATCGTTTGCAGCCTGCCATCAAGCCACACTGGCTGCTCCTGCCCCTTATCCCGCCCTTTATCCCGCCCCAACTGCCACAAGAGTCTTAGCCACAGAACTAGGCGCCAACATTCCGCTTAGCTAAGGCCAAAAAACTTTTTGCATTAGCTGCTGGTTGCATGCAACTTGGCCAACTCAGCAGTGTCTGCTGCAGACTTTTCTGCCTCTGTCTCACTCTAAAACTATATCTCTTTCTCTCTCTGCTTGCAACTTTACAGCAACTGGTGTCTGTAGCATAATTGATTCGCCAGTCAGTGCCCAGTTCTCCATGTGTGTGTGTGTGTTGCCACTAAACGTTTTGCTGACAAGCAGTCACTGCATCTGTCCCTGTCTCCAACTCTTCAACTCCAACTCCAACTTGAACGTGCAACTTGCAACTTGCAACTCGTGAGTTGCTGGCAACTTTGCCTCATTGCCTCATTGACTCGTGTTCTCTGTGAGTCAATCAGTGACTTTTCTTTAGCAACAAATTTTCCAAATGAAAATGCAACATCATTTATCAACATCAAATAGCAAACGGCAGCTTCAAGTGGATGCCACATGCCGCACTTGGCTGCCAGTTGGACGCTTGTGAAGTGGCAAAAGTTCAGCTCGCATAATGGAGTCGAGGCTGCTGTGCAAAAGTTGTTGCAACTCTTTGGCCGCCACACCTTCCTTGGCCACAAGTCGAACTCATTAGACGCCCAGCGGAGTCAGCTGAAAATCAAAGTCCAAGTGCTCGTCTCTCGTTTCTCGGCTGCCACAGCTGAGATTTGCATGCACTTCATTAGCCACAGCCTCAAACTCAAACTCAACGCCTCCACGTTGGCAACAAGCTTCTGGCCAAGTCCGCATCAATGGCAACTGGCAACTGCCAGTTGTCTTGGCCTTCTGTTCTGTTCGGCTTTGTCTCGCCGGGGCTAAGTCAACATAACATGGCCAACAACACTCGGAGGCTGGAGGAAATAAATTACAGACGACTTTGTCATGTTGTCTCCAACTGAAACTTGGCCAAAACGAGAAGTACGTCCGCCCACTTCATCGCATCGCACATTTTGGCTAAATAATTGCAATTTTTATCGGAGAGCACAATAAATGCCAGGCGAGCAGTCACTTAGGACTGTCTCCCATCTTCCCAACCCAAATCATACACTCGAAAAAAAAACTTGCCTATTAAAATAACAAGTTAAAAAGCCCCACTTGTCTGTAAACTTTTATGTAATTAGTATTACACAATTCTGTTTTTAATATAAATGCGGGAAAATTTAACTTTTAGAGAAATAACAATTTAGTTTTTATTATTTTTAAATCTTGATCATAGTTAAATTACCTATTTCAAATCTTTTGAAGCATCTAATGAAAACATTTTTAATTCTTTAAATAAAAAAATTACATATTTGTTGGTCACTTTTAAATTTAAAATCTGAAAAAACAAAGACCAATATATAAGCCGAAATATATATAAGCTTCAGAGGATTTTGACAAATATATAAATTAAAAATTCATTTAACTTTACTTGAAACAAACGTTCTTATATAGTGTGTGTAATATTTATTTGTATGGTACACATTTTTTAACCCAATATATGCTTTAAATTTAGATTTGATCGTTTTCTTGGCTCGAAACAAAGCTCTGATTCCAAACTCAGGCTTAATTTTTCTTTGAAAGACTTGCCATATGCTCAAATTCGAAAATGTATTCAGAAAAGTTCACTACACAAAGGTCATCATAATTTTGTCGAGTGTACGAAATCTTTCCAGCTGGTTATTATCCTCATAGACATCGATGATGTTGTCGGCGAAAGTTGTCGTTGTGGTTTAGTGTTTTATTTGCAACAATCAAGAAATATCTTGAGTGCTGCGGACTGTGGACTGTGGACTGCGGACTGTGGACTCTGTGGCGACTGTGGCGAGTGGCACTCATTTGGCCTGGGGCATTTAATTGGATTTCTGCCCAAATTGCGTTTATTATTGTGGTCTTTATGAGGTGTGAAGGGGCCAATCACGAGGCGAATGTTGCCCCGTTGGGGACAGCTCTCCACCAGAGACTGACCAGAGAGTAATTAAGTTTTCTGGATGGCTGTTATCCATCCATCCATACATATACTATATAGTATAGCTGGTGTGGTTTTAGTGGTTTGGCGCTGCAAATAATGCCAAGTGGCTTAAAGCCACTTTCCAAATTGGCAGCCTTAAAGTGAGTCTGTCACATACATACGAATACGTACAATAATTCCAAAGGTAAACTGTCAGTTCATCACTTTGACAACCGAAAAATTTCATGTCAATTGCAGGACATAAATCACCAGCTAAGAAATGTATGTAAATGTGAAGCGCTTTGAGAAGCATCGAGGCATGTCCTCCATTTACCCCAACATTTGTGCGTATGTTTATCTAGGGTTAAGGGTGGAAGCGAAGGGGGGGATAAGTGAGCACGGAGGGGGAATTTTAAGTCTGAAGTCTGAAGTGAAACGACTTGAGTTCAGCAAATGGTGACAATTTGTAAGAAAAAAAGTGTGAAAGAAGATGTAGAGAGCTGAAGTTTGAATGGAAGCTGCGTTGCATGGCAAATACTTTTATGTTCATGCCACATACATGTCGTCCCCCCTCGTTTCCCTCCCCGTTGCATTTATTTGCCTGACCCACTTGGTGGAGCCAACGACTTGATTACAGTTTTCTATACGATCCGACTTGAATGGCGTTTTGATAGCCTCTAATGCAGCTATCTTGCAACGCGATGCAGTCCACTTAGTGCCACATGCCCCTCACACCCCCTCTCAACCCCCTCTTGACCCCCTCTGTTGACTGTTTAAACAGCCTGCTGGCACTTTCACTGCCAGCTTGAATTACATTTCACTTATCTTTGGCTACAAATCCTCTCCAGTCATGCAAATCTGAACAATCCTTGAAGCTGGTGGACTCTGCTTTCCCATTTCCCCCTTTCCCCCCGCCCCTGTTGTTGCCATCAAGTATACGCACTTGAAATATTTGTATATTTTTGCATCTTCTCTCGACGTTGTTTCTGTGTCTGTATCTGTTTCTGTTTCTTGACAAAGTGTCAGAGCAAACTGTCCAGATCCGTTGCCATACAGCTGTCATTTCTCTGGCATATCTCTCTGAGTTATATATTAGTGAAAACTGCCGACTCTTTTGGTAGCACTTGGAATTTATGGCCCTGTGATTATTGCTTCACTTGTCTGCAGATATCCTTCTCTGTCATATAAATTCTAAGCCCTCTCGTGTTTTGGAGGCAAAGAGGCATTAGACTTGTTTAAATTTAAGTACAATTTCCGGTCTCTATACATCTCTCTTTCTCTCTGTCTCACTTTAGATACACTTACCACGTGGCCGTGCATTCATCCAATTAGGCACTTAATTGTCTGACAAGCAAATTGCTTTGTCAATATTTTCATCAAGTCATCTCGTTCATTGCTATATACTGTTTTCTTTCTCCCTCTCTCTCTCTTTCTCTCTCTCACTCTCTCTGTTGCTGCCACACGCACTTACTCCTACTTCTGACAGTTTCAAGTAGCGGACTTTATTACCCAACCCTCCATTGCTGTCCTGCTCTGTCTGTCATGAGGTAACCATCAAATAGGCTTTCAACTTTGACCACAAGTATTTTCCTTGTTGTTGTTGCTGTTGTTGTTGTTGCCTTGCCTAAAATGCTTCCTTTCTTTGGGGCGTGCCTCGTGTCACTTATAAACTTCACTTTAAGTTGTCAATATTTATAAATGTTTACACGCTCCAACACAGAGGCCCAGAGGGCGAGGGATAAAGGCCCATTGAACCTTTCCTAGATACTTTCTCTTGATTCTATCATCCGCTCACAGAAGCTGTTGTCTGGCAACTAATCTGGTCCATTTGTTCGGGCCTGTCTGGTGCGACTGATTAAACGGGTTAACGGCTGAGAGAATCAAATTTAAGTTCGCAATCTTTTTAATCTATTAATTGGTTTAGTTGAGTCTTGTTTTTCAGCGGATTTGGGAGAAATAAAAGAAGGTTTTTAGACCTTCTTCTTGTTAAAACAAGTACTTTTATAAATATTAATTATTTAACTTCTTTTTGATAATTATTCTAATAAATTATTTGTGAAAATAAGAAAGCCTAGGGTTCTATTACATTCTGAATCTTTGCAATTATTTTGACAACATTTTTTGTGACCAATCAATCCATAACGGACTATCCGTTCACATAAGTTCGATTTCGTGAAATAATTCTTCGTTAATTTTATTCACATGAAAACCCTAAGCAAGATAGATTCATTTGGGTTAAATTATTTCACACATCTTTGGTGGCAAAAGTTTTAAATTTTCGAGTATCATTAAATTGTTAATCTTTTCAACCAAGTGGCAGAAATGTTTTGTAACCAATTAACCCGTTTACTTGATTAGTGTTATTTAGATTTTATTTTTCAACAGCTAAGCACATTAAGAATAAAACTCTTTTAGTGTCATTATTCCAATCTCCTAAGTACCATTTGGTTTCTTATAAGTACTATAGATTTCCAAAGGTAGATAAAAGATCAGAGTTCGCTTAGATTTACATACCTGACATGCAATGATTTGGTATAATAAATTTCGGGTTTTCATCTGTGTTAAGCCCTTCCGACTCTCTTTCTCTATCCTGCAAGCCCTTGAAATCAACCCATTTTTTGAATTACAAAAGAAACCATAAACGGCAACATTTCACTTCCTTTAAACCCGGTTCAATAGCCGTAAAAACCGAACATAATTTCCCGGGCTCAATGATGATTTTATGCAAATCGTAATCAAGACGGCAAAAGACGCACATATGCCCGGCAATTCGGTTCAATAAAAGGCAACAAAATGCCTCCTGATAAGTGTTAAAATTTACAATTCCAATTTTTACAACAGTTGTGCCGAGTCTTTAAACTGCCCCGCCCTATAAATAGGGCTTAACAATGATATGAAAAAATTGCTGCCCAACAAAGGGAATTGCGATTCAATTGAAAATATCGCGGATATCTCGGAAAAAAGGGGTTGGGCAAGGGAAAAGCCCTTAGTTGAGGCACAGCTGTTGGACTGTTATACAATATAAGAAGTATCCGAACATATTTCTCAATTGTCTGAGCTGTTGCTTTTGACGCCTGGCAATCAAATTAAAAATTTAGAGAAATTTTTCTAGGCAAACGAGACTGGGAGGATTGAGGAATGAGGGATCAGGGATCAGGGGGACTTAAGATAGTCGAGTTGATTGCCGAGCATTGTGTAGTGTCGAAGGGGTTGCTGTAGTGAAACTCTAATGAAGTCATTAAGGGTAGCTGAAAGTCATCAGCTTTAGCTCTCCTTCTCCTTCCCATTCCCTCGCACTATCTCTCTCCGTCTCTCGTCATATGTAGAGATGTGGAAAGCGGATGTGTGTGTGTGTGTGTGTCTATGAGTGTGGTTAACTTTGAGCAACTGCGGTAACTGAGGACCATAAATGTTCTTGTCGACGTCGCCGGCAAATGAATAAATTATCAACTATGTGAAGGTACTTACCGAGTAGAATGAGTGCGAATGAGTGTACTCGTACTAGTTGCTCTGACTCCACTCACATTTCGGCTGGGGTGTAGTAATTGCAGCGCCATGTCGTCTAGGCCATTAGAACCTGGCTCTAATGGGCCGCTCGCTACCCCCAAACCCAACTGAAGAGAGGGGGGAGTTGGGGGTTTAAGTTGCGAGCAAAATACACAAAAAGCCACAACCCACATTGGGGCATAAAAAAGGCATTTGTAAGACATGAAAGGCACTCAGTCAATGGACGGGCAGGTGGCTTTTAAAGGAGCAACTTGGCCCGGGTCTAAGCCGGGCAGGGCAGGCAGCGAAGAAGAAGAGGGAAGACAAATCAATGCAGGTGTCACAAATGTCAGACGACAGCTTTGGACTCCGCCCCGTCGAGGATATTAATGTCGCTGACTGAATTGATGATGACGATTGTTGTTGCTGTTGTTGTTGCTGTTGTTGTTGCTGTTGTGTCTTCTTGCCTGGCAAAAGGACACAAAGGGGCAGGCAGAGGGGGGAAATGGTGTCGGGAGACTGGTCTTAAGCCGATTTGCCATCTTATCACAGGCCACGGCGCACGGCAAAGCGATTCCGATTCTGATTCCGATTCTGATTCCAATCTCTGCCTGAAGCGGCTCCATCAGCTTTCATAATGTGCTTTTCCCCTCAGCCTCTGTGGATCTCTGACTGCCTGCCTGCCGATTGACAGGCATAATAAATCATGTGTTATAGTATTAATCAAGTTGAAGCCTTCTTGTTGCTCTTTCCTTGCTTGTATTTTTTTGTAGATGTTGCATGTACCTCATCTTGTTGTTGTTGTTGCGGTAATCTTATGACATTTATTACAGTTACCGCTGCGTCTGCCACCCAATGAGCCTTCACTTTAAACTGACTTTAAGTTGACTTACACTTCAAGTGTCCTTTTTCTTCAATACCCTGTAGACTTCTGAAATGAGAAGAGGTATCATATCCTTCCATGAAAGCAGTTATGAGTGAAGAAAAGCCTGTTAGGGAACTTTAGTTTCATTTCCAGCTCCGGTCATAATCTTAAAAAAATACCCAGAGAACAGATTTTTGTTTTTTTTTAACATTGTTTATATAAATTTCATTTAATAATTGGATTATTTTGAATAAAAAGTAAATAAAGATATATCACAAATTACTATTTTGAGTTCTTATTTTCTACAAATTTATATATACCTGATAGCTTCATAACAATCCGTTGTATTTAGTAATATTTCCATACAGAGTAATTCTTAGTCTATCACTTTTGCCAGTCGAGTATTGCGACCTGTTCCTCATTTTGCTTATGTTTCAGCTCTACAATTGCTTTGAATTGTTTCTCTAATTGCCATTTGTCGCTCCTCCCTCTTAGGGTCAGCTTTTCTCTCTTCCTTTCTACCTCCTTATTCACACCTCAACTGTCTGGACGGCACATTAAGAACTTGTAAAGTTAAATTAAGTGTTTCGTCTACTATGCAAAAAATTAAAAGGAAACCGAATCGTGTGTGGCTAGAAAAGTTTTACGAACTACTTATTAAGAAGTCTTCTGGGTATTCGAGGAAAGATTGTATAGCAGGAAAATGTCTGAGAGAGTTATCGTAGTAACTTTATTTGGTAGTCAAGCTAATCAAACTACAGCATTCTAAAGCTAAAATTGCTTGTTAATAAGGGGTATTAAATATCTTTAACTTAGGTATGGGTGAGAAGTCTTCATCAATCTATTATTATAATCATCATAGTATTATAAATAATAAATACCAAGAAGATAATTCAAGTATGTTTTTCACTTACGAAGAATGAATCTTCGACTATTTCAATATATCTTAAAGCTACAAGATTGTCTTTTAAATGTAATACTTGAATTATTAAACGGGAACTATTAATTTATAGTATCAACTGTCTTCTAAATTTATATTTTTTTTCGACAATGATTTTCGTAGATTTTTTAATGTAATGATAGGCCACTTTGATCTCTACGGTAACCTTTGTAAGCCGCCTCATTTGAAGCAACAATTTCTGTGTCAACCCGTGCTAATTGCTGTCTCACGATTCTCCCACGCTTTGTCAACTACAATTCAATGTGCGAGAAGCTTATTATATAATTTGCAGACTGTGAAATGTAATGCAATTAAAGGATTAACTGGGAATGCCATTAGGCTTTATTGACATCAACATGGCGACGGTAGCAACTTGTGAATATGTCAAATATTCAACACGAACAATTTCCCGTAGGAAAAAGAATAGTTGGCATGGCACTAGAAAACACCTAAACAGTATACTACTTCCTTGGTCTGCCAGGTTGCACTTCCATTCCGACAATTGATACACTTTCAATTATTTAAATGACAGGCAACAAAACTAAAGTGCTTAGACAAATTTGCCGAAATGTGACAACAGGAGACGCAAACATAAAAAGAGGGCAGAATTGAAACTATTTCAGACTTAATGTAATTGCTGTCCCCTCCGTTTTGCCCTGCTCCGTTCAGGAGGAAGTTCCCTGGGTAGGCAACACGCAGCAGGACCACAAACCGAAACTTCTTCCCGGGCGGCACTTGGGGGCGGTCAAATGGCGACATTTAAATAAAATAACGTTGACTTTGCCAACTACGAGTATATATATTTTTTTCTTCGACTCAAATAAATTTCTTTGCATTTTATTTTGCTGCAAGCAAATTTGATTTGATATTTAGGCCCTTTCCCCGTTCCCTCTGCTTGTTTCCTTTTTTTCCAGCTGATATCGACAAAAGTCGCAAATCAAATAAAGTAAATTGAATAAAGACAAACGACACGCCCCCCTCCTCTTTCGCTTTGTCTATCTCTTCTAGTTTGGAAGTTCTATGCAAGTGGGCGTGGCAGTGTCGTCATGAAATTAGTTGCTAGTTCAGTTTGTCCCTTTGTAAATGCGAGTAAGGAAATCGAAATCAAAATGTTCGCATAAAAGAATTATCTCTGCTTAAGTTGGATTATCTCTGGTCATAGAATCCAATTGGCAATTGAATGGAAAGATTCGATAGATTCTATTTGTCGTACGTACAATTTATTTGCCCAGTCTCAGCCCTATCACTCTATTTGAAGAGATCCCTTCTCCTTCCTTCTTTCCCCTATCAAATGACTGCCACTTGAGAACTTTTCTAAATTCCCTCCATGTGTGTGGGTTTGATTTGATTTTGTGTTTTCTTTTTTTTTTTTATCAAATTTCATTTGATTTGCTTGGGCTTAAGCCAAAATTTATGAGACGGAAACATATGTTTTGGGAGTCACTTAAGGGTTAGTCCTATATGACACGCTATTTGGTAGATGCCGGCGTTGCTCGTGTTAACCACGAAAATGTATTTGAAAGGTCGAATATAATTTGTAGCCTCGATTTTTGCAAATTAGAGTTTGTCTTTATTAAAAAATATAAATTAAACATATATTTTTAGGCCAGCTTATAGTTTATTCACACAACCTTACAACTTCTTAAATATTAAATACAGAGTGATCCTTCGCGACTAGCAGACTTGCCGCCCTTCTGGGTACTTCTCTCCATTTCCTCCATCTCACGTAGAACTGAAACCATCAGTTCGGCTTCACGCTTGATGAAATCAAGGGACTTTTCCACATCGTTTCGATTGAAACTAAGATCGAAATCTGATTGAAAATGGATTAGACTGGGTTCTATATTATTTAAAAGAAAGCTGATCTCTTTAAACTCACCTCGTCGCTTGCACAACATGCGATAGATAAGATGTATGCCGTCGAGAGCACGATCCTTGTCCAATTCATTGTTTATTATGGTGTCCTTGCAAAAGGATAAAGTTTTCTCCCATTTGAGCTCAAGGGCACGAGCTTGATTGTAGGATCGTTCCAGTTTAGCCAGATCGTTCTTGAGACCCAAGACAGTGAGAGCTGCCTCGCTTGTGATCTTCACCATGCGCTGACGCATCTCCTCGATCTCCGCCAGCTTTGTGTCTCTCAGGTCACTGATCTCCACCTGGGCAAGCACTAATGGAAAAATTTAACCGTAAAATATAAATAATTATTACACCATAAACTTACTCAATGCATCGCAACGATCAATGCAGTCTTTGGGCGAGACAAATATGTCCGAGATCTTGACTACGTCGTCCAGGACTCTCTCGTAGGGCTGAAACTGACGCACAGTTTCCTTGATATCCTCTCGAAAGGTCTTCAGCTCGCTGATGGATCTCTTGTATTCGTCAATTCCCTTGGTCAGCTCTTCGTGGAGACCTTCCTCTCCTCGAATGATCTTCTCGGCAGCGCGTTTCTTATCGACACAGTCCTTGATGAAACCATTCACCTCGATGAAGCGTTTCCTCAGACGCTCCTGCATCCGGTACATCTGGGCAATACGTTGGTGATTGAGTTCGGATTGACGTTGTGACTCCTCAAGCAACTGACGTTGCAACAC
This sequence comes from Drosophila recens, assembly GCA_037043495.1. Lineage (NCBI taxonomy): Eukaryota > Metazoa > Arthropoda > Insecta > Diptera > Drosophilidae > Drosophila > Drosophila recens. The sequence goes on from JBAMBJ010000211.1 coordinate 104,703, forward strand.
CAGCATGGTCTCATTCTCCCGTGCATTCTCTATGTAGAGCATCTCTACCGAGTCACCTGCCGAGTCCCAATTGGGTGGCTTCCTGATAAATCAACCATGTATTTAAGAGAAACAGTTGGGAATAATCCATCAACTTACACGAAGAAACGCTCCTGCTGGCGAGAGTACAGATACTCGCTTACAGCCTTCTCGGGATTCAGGTCCAAATTGCCGATGACATCGGTCTTAAAGGTTGGCTTACGACGTGGCATTGTTTTTTTTTTTTTTATTATTTATCACCGCTTATTTAAGAAATATGTATAATATGAACATAAGCTGAAATCCTCTACCTATTTACTGAATATAATGTGAAAACGATGTGAACTCATTCTGCTTTTCTGACAGCATTTACTCAGCATTTCCCATTAAAAAAACACTAGTAGATCAATTCCGAAAAAAATAGAGCTCGCGTTCTGCGCACTAACAAAACAAAAAAAGCAAGATCGTCAGTCCCGTTTTCTTTTTGCTTGTTGTCTTCGCTACGTATTTTCGTCGCAGCCGGCCGAACGCAACGCTCTCACAAAAGCAATTGCAAAGAATCTTCGGACGGAGCCGAAGCCTTTATTTGCTGTGTGGGAGAAAGAGAAAGGAATACCCGAACAAGACAAATTACGACCAGTGTTGCCAACTCTTCGGTTCATAAAAAAGCTAAACTAGCCTTTGAAAAATGTGAGAAATATCCAGAACATTTTGTTGGTATTTGTTCGTCTAATTGTCTAATCTTCTAACTTGCTTTAAACCCACTATTTGTATGAAAAGGGGTTAAAATAGTCATTTTTAGCAATTTTAAAAATATCATTATAAAAAACTAGAGAAGAGATTTTTGAAATTTTTTTTTGCAGTCACTCTTAGAATTGCTTGACGCACTTTTTTGGATCAAAATATTTTTTGTTTGAGATCACGGAAATAAGTTTAAAAATAGATTTTTACAAAAATTCAAAATTTTCCATGGGTACTTGAAGAAATGTTTGCATCATTCATTTTAAAAAGTTAAAATTACGCCAATTTCGCTTGGAAAATACCTATATTTCCCGCTAGCCGCTATTTTACAATTTATCCCACATTTGCCAATTGAAACTTACTAGATCTAGCGGGAAGATAGCTAAATTGGCAACACTGATTACGACTGAAGCCCAAGCGCACGGTTGCCAATATTGTCGTTTTTGAGCCAAAAGTGGCTCTTTTTTAGTGAATTTGGGTCATTTCTTTATATTTTTTTTGGCTCAATCTGATTGTTTTAAGTGAAAACCGTGTCCAAGCGTCACACACGCACGCGAGCAAAAGCAAACAAAAGAACAAGGTTTTTGTCTGAGGGCCCTCTCTCTGTTCTCTTCTCAAAGCGGTCGTTTTGGGTCCCTGGAAAAAATAGACCGATTTTTGCGAGCTCTGGACATAAACAGATTTAAATGCGAAAAAGAATTTGTGAGTTCTTTTTAGCAAAAAATAAAACTCATGAAATAAGGATTATTCTGTAAGTTTTATATTTTTAATAAATGATTAAAAGAAACAAATAATCATTATTTGCAGTCCCTGATAAAAACTCGTTATCAAACATATATTTTTTTAATTCGGCTTATAAAGTTGTGAGAATAAACTAAAAGTTCTTAACTATTAATTGCAAAGAGCTCCTTCTTGGTTAGCAGACTTGCCGCCCTTCTGGGTACTTCTCTCCATTTCACGCAGAACAGAAACCAACAGTTCTACTTCACGCTTGATAAAATCAAGAGACTTTTCCACGTCGCGTCGACTGTAGCTGATATCGATTTCTGATTGAAAATGGATTAGTCTTTTGGGTTCTATGTTATTTAAAAGAAAGCTGAACTCTTAAAGCTCACCTCGACGCTTGCACAACATGCGATAGATAAGATGTAGGCCATCGAGGGCACGATCCTTGTCCAATTCATTGTTTATTATGGTGTCCTTGCAAAGAGATAAAGTTTTCTCCCATTTGAGACCAAGGGCACGAGCTTGATTGTAGGATCGTTCCAGCTTAGCCAAATCGTTCTTGAGACCCAAGACAGTGAGAGCTGCCTCGCTTGTGATCTTCACCATGCGCTGACGCATCTCCTCGATCTCCGCCAGTTTTGTGTTTTTCAACTCATTGATCTCTACCTGGGCGAGCACTAGTGAAAATGGTTAAATAAATCAATTAAAAGTTATCTACAAACTTACTCAATGCATCGCAACGATCAATACAGTCTTTGGGCGAGACAAATATGTCCGAGATCTTGACGACGTCGTCCAGGACTCTCTCGTAGGGCTGAAACTGACGCACAGTTTCCTTGAGATCATCTCGAAAGGTGTTCAGTTCGCTGATGGATCTCTTGTATTCGTCAATATCTTTGGTCAGCTCTTCATGGAGACCTTCCTCTTCTCGGATGATCTTCTCGGCCACGCGTTTCTTGTCGGCACAGTCCTTGATGAAACCATTCACCTCGATGAAGCGTTTCCTCAGACGCTCCTGCATCCGGTACATCTGGGCAATACGTTGGTGATTGAGTTCGGATTGACGTTGTGCCTCCTCAAGCAACTGACGTTGCAACACCAACATGGCCTCATTCTCCCGTGCATTCTCAATGTAAAGCATCTCCACCGAGTCACCTGCCGAGTCCCAGTTGGGTGGCTTCCTGTTGAATAAGCCATGTTTTAAGAGAGACAGTTGGGAATAATTCATCAACTTACACGAAGAAACGCTCCTGCTGGCGAGAGAGAAGATACTCGCCCACAGCCTCCTCGGCTTTCAGGTCCAAGTTGCCGATGACATCGGTCTTAAAGGTTGGCTTACGGCGTGGCATCGTTTCTCTTTTTGATTATTTATCGCACTTTATTTAAGAAATATAGTATGAGCCTTTGCTGGAGTGCTTTAGTTATTGACCGAATGTGAAGTGTGAATAATGTGAACTTATTTTGCCTTTGTGACAGCATACTTAGTTTTCTATTGAAAATACTCGTAGAATAAATCTGAAAACCTGAATTGAGTGTGCTATGTAATTTTTTACAGCAGCTGTGGGCACGAAATCTGAATTCGGGAGTCGCTGCTCCCGGAGCCACTGCGTGCCCACCGCTGCTTTACAGAACTAGTGTGCTTTATGATTAAAAATGCTAAACTCCTTAAGTGATGTCAATAGAACTATGCTACAAAAATTTTTGTAGCTATAAGGGAATGTTGATAGCGAAGTTATTGTTTGTATTTTTGTTTCTGATTATAAATTTAAATTTCACTCATTGACGCTGCATGAAATGTTAAGCAACTGTAAATAAAAGGTAAAACATGGACTGTGACTCTTATTTATCTTTTGTTAAAAATATGTGATTGAGAAAAATAATTATTCTTTTGATGTAATTTAACTACCATGTCATTTCAAGCTTGCACAAAATTTCTATATTCAACAGATGTTAACAAAAAGTGATGATGGTGGAATATCTGTTGCTTGTAAGATTCGTGCTGTTAGTTAAAACAAACTTGGTGTTAAATACTGGAATTTTACCCACACTTTGATGAAAGTTATAAACAATCGTTGCCATAGACCAACGATTGCCCAGACAACCAAAGTTGACTGCAAAAAAACAAAGTTTACTCTGTTGAAAATGTTACAAATGTTATTAAGCAAACACTTTTAAAACAAACACTGTTGCAGGAGTTATTGTTATATATATTTTCTTTTTCTTGAGTTGCGTTGAGTTGCCGTAGGTTCAAATCTTTCGAAATGCCACGCATAAAGCCAACCAAAACTCTGGATGTGCTGGGTAATCTGGACATGCGACCCGAGGAGGCAGTGGGCGACTATCTGATGTCCAAGGCGCAGCAGAAGTACTTTTTGTAAGTGAGGTAATTACAGCTATTTTTAAGATCCACGCTCAACAGTTGCCACTCCAAAGGAAACCGCCGAATCCGGAAAGCGCTGGAGACTCCATCGAGTTACTCTACATCCATAATTCCCGGGAGCACGACAAGATGTTGAAGCTGCAACAGGAGATGCTCGACAATTGCAAGCAACAGTCGCTAATCAATTCCGATCGAGTGAAGGAAATGTACAAAACGCAGGAGAAGCTGAGACAACGGTTCATCGATGTGAACAGTTTCATCAAGGACTGTTCCGACAAGAAGCGACTCGCAGAGAAGGCCATCAACGATGAGACGCAGCTGCACGAGGAACTCAGCAAGGATATCGAGAGCTTCAAGACCTCCATTGACGAGCTGACGACCTTTCGCGAGGCCCTCAAGGCCACTGTCGAGGAGCTGCAGCCCTACGAGAAGGTGCTCGACGAAGTCGTGAAGGTGTCGGACATATTCGTCTCTCCCAAGGATTGCATGGATCGTTGCGATGCGCTGAGTATGTCTTAAAGGGATCGGATTCTTATACCTTTTTGTTTTATTTTATTTATTTGTTACTTACATTCCTAACGCTACAGTAATGTTAATTTTATATTACCGCGCTTATTAACTTATGTTAATATTTACGATATAAAGCAGGATAATAATAAGTCTAGCAATTTAATTTAATTGATTCGATTCCAGTACATTGTATATCAGTTTTAATTGAAATAAGTTAAATATACATTCCTATGTCTGAAGGTGTTCCTAATTTTTAAATATTAATTTGGGTGCATTGAATAGAATTGTTAGTTGGAACTGAATAAATACTATTTTTCGGATATAATAATTTTTGGTTCGCGTTGAACTATAATAGATGATTGAATCAGGACATTCAGGTTATTTAATTTACAAAAAATATTGTTAACAAATATTCAGATATAGATGAAGAACGTTTTAAGTATTACAATTTTAAGAAATCCTCCTATTCTAGTGCTTGCTCAGGTGGAAATCAGTGAGCTGGAGAACAAGAAGCTGCAGGAAATCGAGCAGATGCGTCAGCACATGGTGAAGATCACATCCGAGGCAGCTCTCACCGTTCTTGGCCTCAAGAATGATCTGTCCGTCGTGGAAAGGTCTTACAATCAGTCCCAATCCCTCTGCTTCAAGTGGGAAAAGATCCTGGCGGCAACCAAGGATGTAATTGCCGCTCACACTATGGAAAAGCAACGCAATATGGATGCAGTGAATTCCCTGTACTACATGCTATGTCGCCGCAGGGGTCAGTCTTGATTTTTCCTTGAATCATGTCAGATTATTAATTTTATTTGATTCTAGATGTTACGCCCGAAATAAAACGTCGAGACTTAGAGGGGCAATTGGACTTTATTAAGAATGAGCTGGATCTGTTGCAGGAACTCTTGAGGGAGTTTGAGAAATCGGACAACAATATAAAAAGCTCAAAGGAGGCCAACTGTTAGGTGGCACAGCGAAATTAAAAGTATTTATTTAAATACATTTTGTATAAAAACAAGAGTTGATTTCATTTTTATCCTTGAACGAGCTGCTATTATTTATGTTGAAATCCTTTCCCTTAGCTGCAGATGAAGCATCTCGTTTGGAATTGTTGCAACAGCTCTAAACGTTATTAATAGTGCCCCACTGCAATCGCTTGTTGATGCCACTTTCTAATTGCTTTTACCTCATAAATCTTGCCTCCAACTGGCCCAACCCATCTACAGCGCCAACTTAAGATGAATGCGACGCGTTTTGGGTTCGTTTTCATTTTCGGGTTGGGGTCTGAGTCGATGTCCGAGCTCTTGTCGCGCTCTCTCTCTTTTCTTTTCTTTAAATATCTCTCTTTCTCTGTCTCTGTTATTTGCTGCAGTTATCATAAGTCACAAAATTGTCGGACACTCAAGACAAATGCGACGCTGCATTGGCCGTTGGCTCATTTAATTAGAAAACTGGAGACACCCGGAGTAGGAGCATTTATCCCTTGTTTCTCCCGAGTGCAGTTAACGGCCTGTCGCATCAATTGCACATTACGAAGTCCACAGAACTCCAAACTCCAAGCACTTGACGGCTTTTTAATTACGTCAGTCAAGGAATTTCTCTCAACTGCTATTCTCTCACTCTCTGTGTCTCTGTCTCTGTCCGCCTCTGGACTCTACCTTTCTCACAATTAGCGGCGCGGTTGACAATAGCTAAAAAAGACCGAGTATTGTCAGCGAGAAAAGCATATTGAAAAAGTTTTTTAATTACCTCCGAAAAGAGTCGAATGCTGATTTTCAATTATTCATTGACAGTTTTCGTTCCGCCATTTAACCTGTCGACCACTTGACATTGTGTCCCAAAACCTGCCCAATTGTAGCTCTAAAATGAGCGAAAGCGACTGAAAAATACTCTACTGATTGATGTGAAATTCTAAAAAAAGAAAGAAAGTTGAAACGCTCAGTTCAAAAAATCTATGACTTGTTTATTAAACTATTTATAATAATTATTTATTTTTTTTAAATTCATTTTTAATTTTTGATTCTGATGTAAAACGTCAAGTTCGTTTCAATAGCTCTCAGTGTATACTGCTAGACCCAATTAAATTTGAGTGATTTCTGAAGGGTACAAAAAGTTTGGTCAAAAGTTCACACCAAAAGTCGTCGGCTTAACACTTTTATTGACCCGAAAAGTTGAATGCACTATTGTTTAAAACAAGTGACAGCTTTTGTTGTTGCTGTCGTTTCACTTTTTGTCTTTGGTATTTGCATAATTAATAATTTGACTAACTAACCAACTGATTGCATTCGAATTAGTCGCAATATAGCAAAATGCCAAGTAAAGCGATTAAAAAAGGGGGAAAAAACAAACTTCTTGTTGGGGGAAATAATTTCAAATAATTCAAATGATTTCCAGTCAATGGAGCAGAAATTGAAAAATTATCCCGCTGCGACATGCCGACAAATTCAATGCCCAAAATAAATTTGAAATCTCTTCCAACTCTTTTGGTGGAGTGGGAGTTGAACGGGAAGGTAGTTGGAAGGGGGGGGATTTGACATTTTTATACCATGTCGTTTTTCTGTTCGTGTTTTGATTCCAATTTCTAAAGACATTTCCGCCCCGTATTCGAGTTGGTTTTCAATAGGTGTTAGAACTCTGCCGTTGCCTGTTGTTGATATATGAAAACATTTTAATTAATGCTGACAGCTGGAAAAGTCGCGGTTGCTTTTGTTGTGTAAATTTTCCTCACACCCTTTCAGTTTTTCTCTCTTCTTCTCTGTCGACTTGAATGTGCCGCGATAATTATTATTGGATTTCGTTCTGTATTTACTACTGGTTTTCATTTCAATTCAGCTCGTCTTGTGTTCTTCATCTTCGGGTTTTTTCCGTTTTTTTCATTGACCAACACATCAACAAATTAATCCGCTTAGCCTCGCATTTTTACCTTATTGAGTGGGTGCTGCCCCCCTTGGGGTCTGCCAGACTACAGGACAGACAGGCTAGACAACTGCCAGACCCAGAACTCAGAACTCGGAACCGAGTACCCAGAACTCGAACCCAGACGCATAACCAGACAGTTAAGCTTTAATCCTTAATAGTTTAGCTCGAGTTCAGTTTAGCCCGAAGGCGCAGGGGTGTGTAGAGGGTACAGCCATTTTCTAGGGTTTCCCTTTGTTGTTGTTGTTGTTATTCTTGTTGACCAGGTGTCAAGGTGAATGATTGAGCCACTCGGGGAATGTCCAGAACAGTCAGCCAGCAAGTTAATTAATGGTTTCATTTATTAAAGTATTGTTCATAAATTGGCTGCGATAAGCAGGATTTGTTGACTATGTATTTATGATATGTCATGATTAAGATTTATATTTCAAAAAGAAGTTAAAGAAGAAGATATCTTATAGGTTAATGGCATTGCATATTAGCTTGACTAAAAGTCTGTTTAAGTTTTAAATAATTTATAAGTAAAATTGGTCTCTTGACAGTAAATTTAAAGAAGCCTTATTTACATCCAGTATTTTTAAATCTTATTAAATAAATTAAATAAATATTTTTTAAAATATAATAAGTATTTAATATAAACAATTTATGTAATTAATTTTTTATTTTGCTCAAACTTAAATTGAATAAAAAATATTTAATAAACTGTTCACATTTTAATAAATGATATGCAACCCAAAAAAAACAAAATTTTCATACTGTTACATCGACATGTTTGGACTATTTTCGATTACAAGTTCAATAAGTATCCTTTTGCCTGACAAACAGTTAAAAATTCCGATTTTAATCAAATTAAAGAAAACCACTCAAAACTTTTAGCTAATCTATTGAATAAATATATTTATTTTATTTTATTTAAAGATATAGAAATGTCTAAAATGCCTCAAAGATAGTTTATAAATTGGCAAAAATGTTAATAAAAGCTAAAAACTAATAATATTAAAATATTAAATTCAATGTCAAAGACAGTCAAAATAGTATGCATACGAGTAAGTACGAGTGTCTAGGGAAAATGTTGACTTTTCAGTTGGCAAGTCGAGAAAATCGGCTTGTCATGTCACTTGGTTGCTAGCAACAACGTTTGCCTGTCGGCCAATGCACTCTCCCTGGGTGCAGCAACAGCAACAACACAACAGCAACAACAATTTTCATGGTAATAACAATATATAACACACAAATTTGAATAACAAATTAACTCGCACACACACACACATGTACACACACATATACAACTGCACTCTGTGACATCTCAGACTGTGTGGCGTGAGCCTCGAAATTGCCATTCAGTCAGACGGGGTTCGACTTGCCGGCAAAACATAATTGAATGCCTGCAGGACACACACGACAAAGCGGCAGCAGCAGCAGCACAGGAGCTGTTGCAGCAATATTGTGGATGTGGATGGGAATGTGGCAGTGGCAGTGGCAGTGGCAGTCCGAGTCATAGAGCAATAGCCACAAAATATTTGCTTATGCCGCTGTTGCCTGGCTGGCAAAAGGCAAAAGGCAGCCACAGGCTGAACCACGAACCACCCAACAGTCAGTCCCACTGTCCAATAGGGCAACCATCCGATTACCGTCCAAGGTCCAACGTCCCATGTCCATCAAGCATCGAGGCATCGAGACCAAATGCGACTTGCCACAGCGTCAACGTCAGCGTCGGCGTCAACGTCAACGTCATCGTTGCATAAATCAACACAACAACGTTGCTGCCAATTTCGAGGCAGTCAGTTTCTGCCCTCAAAGTTGATTGAATATTTCAAACTATGCATCTTTAATAATGTGCAACAGCAACAACAACAGCAACCGTCGCTCGCCTGCAGCTATTTGTGGGCGCAAATGCAAAACAGCAGCAGCAACAACAGCAGCAACAACTACTACAGCAACTACAACAACATCAAACTGTGGCAAGTAATCTTAAGTTGACCATTCGTCTAAGCAGAATACTAAATTCGGGCTTCGAGCTCTGTCTGGAATTCAAGATGCCCTCTAATCAAATGCCACGTCTCAAAAATGTTCTTCTTTTCTTGTTGGCAAGTTCATGTTGCAAGTTAGTCACGGACTGGGGGCATCTAATTGAATCTGACCGCATCCAGATGAAGTTTTGTCGTCGTCTTGTTTGGTGTTTCACTTACCAAGGACTGAGTCGCCTCTTTTTTACCACTTTGTGTATGTTTAGTTGACCGCTGTCAAAAATAGCTTTGTAAAAGTTCTTCGTCTTTTTGGTGATGAGGGGAGGCAGGACGGCTGGTCAAATTGTAGACTTTGGCTAAAAGATTCCTTGGCATCGCCGTCAAAGTCAAAAGTTTGCCATAGTTCATAGTTCAAGTTAATGTTGTGTGACTTTTGTACTTATTGGTCCAACGGCTGTCAGACATTGAACTGTGTTCGATGCTCTCAATGATCCCAGTATTGGTCCAAAAAGTTTTAATAACTTGTCCAATTGGCTGGCATGGAATGCATATATTTTGGCTACAACTTTCGTCCCCCCTTCCGGGCTAGAAAGCAAAACACCATAATACATTTTGCAGATGCATTTTCCGACTCGTTCAACATGCGCTTGATTAAAATTTTGTATTAAAATTAACTACTGCGGTGGCTAATGCTAAATAATTCCGAGGGTTGCACGCGTCGTATACGCAATGTGGACAATAATGGCTGCTCTAAAAGTTGCAATGCGGCAACTGTGTGTAGAGCCATCCTCAGAGCCAAGCAAATCAGCTTAATACGGCTCAGCTTTGCAACCTGGCCCTGACTAGCTGTCTGTCTACTTTCCTACTTCTCTCTACCTTCCACTACTTCGCCCCTTCCCTTTTCTGTGCCTCTTTCTGTCTAGATGAAGAAAAAAAAATACTTTGCTCACAATGCGAAAATTTAATTTAGCTTTTGCTTTTTTCACTGTTCACTGTTCGCTGTTCGCTGTGAATAGAGGTGGCTGGGCAACATGAGGCGCATTACACATACGCAGTGTTATCCGACCATGTTTCACCTCGTCGCTCAAGTCTCAACGAACTGTGTGCCAAAACCACAGGAGATTAATTTCGTGTCTGTGCATTCTTTTCACAACACAACAGGACAGACAACAATAGGGCAAACGACACAACACGCCCTAATCTCTGACTTCCCCTTTACCTCTCTCCACATCGAAAGGAGGGCAGGGTCAAAGACAACGCATTAAAGTCAAAAATGTTGGCTACATGAGTCAGCTTTCAGCCTGGTTAGGCGTATTTAACAATTATTGAATAATTCCATCCAGTTTTCGCCCACTGAGTGCGAGCTCTTAAGTACGCCTGAAGATGCAATAATATGCCTGACAGACAGACATCACACCTTGACAGCAGCAGGTGTCCATTAAGTAGCAATTAGTCGCCCGTCCGTTTAGTGGCTGCCTTGATTACTTGGAGGGCAGTGGGCGTGGCCAGTAGGCTTCAGCTCGTCAAAATTGCACGCTTTCCAATCTGAGCAACACCTCAACGACACCCTCCGCAGTAGGGGACCTCCCGCTGCCTCTTCGGCTGCTGGTGACATCGTGCTGACAGCCGGAGTCTCGACCTGAGGCTGACTTTGATGTGGGCAATTGCGTAAAGTGGAGTTAAGTTGGTCAGTGGAAGTTCTGCATAATTGGTAGATAGTTGACCAAAATCTGCTTGCCTGCCGATACGTTCCATTAAGTAGCTTATTGACCAGCCAGACTGATCCAATGGTTTCATGTTTTCACATTGAATTTAATATGTTTCTCTTTAAGTTTCCACTTATAGAAAACCACCTTTCAGCTAATTGCCTGCCGTTATCCTTGCCAAACTTTTCCCTACACTTTCTAGCAAAGTTCGAGCCTCTCTCCCCCTCAGCTTTTTTGGCACAATTTATCCAAAAAAGTTTTGTGGCGTTGGCTCATAAATTTCAGATTTTCGGCATAAACATAAGTTTTAAAATTTCCAAGTGGCGCAGCATTTGAAGCCCCAGTTTCCCCTTTTCCACCACTTGAGCCAATAAAGGCACAAATCCAAAAACTCATTACGGTAATTAGGCATTGTCCGGATGGGGAGAATTGCCAAAATGAATGTGGTTCAAGCGAGGCACACGAAATAGCCAATATTTTGAATTGATTTTTGACCAAAATTCGACCGAGGGTTGCCTAATGAGCATTGCTATCAGTTAGGCCAATTGGATGGGAACAGATATATGAGATGGGTGGGATACAGTTTGGACTGGTATGCGGTGTTCAACCAGCTCTTTTTAAGTAGTTACACTGCCAACAACACATCTGAAATTTGTTTTTCCTATCAAAAAGGAACTAAAGTTTATATTAAAGATTAATATAAATTTTGAATAATTTATTATCACAAAATCAACTGTGTGCGTTTTCTTTACTGTTAACTATGGGACAATAACTTTTTATGCACACTGAGAAAAAAAATTACAATAATTGTAAATCAAAACAATCGCAAAATATTAAATTGATGATTCTCATTGTTGTTATATTTACTCTTGATACTTTTTCTTTGGTAAATATACCATAACTTAAAAGAAAGAAATAGAGTATGTAGTAGTAGAATACATAATGTTTTTTTTCAGTGCATAGTTGCAGCGTAGTAAATCTCATGTCAGTTGCACTCGGTTAGGGGATATTCGCTATGCTCGCATAAATAATCTGCAGTTGCTTTAATTCGTGACAATCACATTATAATTATGAGTTAACATCGATTAAATTGGCATTTAAATGGGAACTCGTAAACGTATTCGTAAACTTTTATCAGCCTCATAAATGTGTCCCATTTATTGCTCATTATGATTACAGTTGTAGTTGTAGTTGTAGTTATTGGTACTTAATTCATGTTTTAACTAAAGTGACATTTAAGGGCAATTATTTAACGATTTAATTGCATGACAGGCCATTGAACTGTGAATGGGAATTCGATACCCGATACCCACGACACCATCCAAGTTTCCTCTACAATATAGTGAATACATAAATACACATACAATGGATACTTAGAGCGGAGAATTCACTTGAAATTGCACCGCAGAGTTGCACTTGAAGCTTGTTGTGCTGCCGCTTCTCATGGCAGGCAGCTTTTGTTTGCCAACGCTCTTCAATGGCCGCCATTATATTGTTAATATCAGTGTATGCAACAGACAGACAACAGCAGCGAAAGAGAGAGTCAGAGAAAGAGTAAGAGAGAGAGAGAGGGATGGAGAGTCGCTTTATAGAGTTGGCTTTTGTTCAGAGTGCTGTTGCGGCAACCGCATTGAAATTAACTTTAGTGCCATTTAAAGTTATGCGCTTCATAAATTGCAAAAACAGTTTCAATTAAAATGCGGCCATCATAAAAAGGAAATGCTGTCGACTCAAACAGTGCCTGCAAATGCGTTGCCTGCTGTTGTTATAGCTCTTGTTGCAATTCTGGATCGAAACAAAAGGCAGCTGCCGCTCAACGCCCTGGCCAATAAGGCAACCAAGCAGAGGCGTGGCTTGACCAATTTTCAACAGGGGCTCAAAATCAAATCAGATAGTCTTTTACTTTTCGAAGTTCCTTGAACATTTTAACGTGTATTGTTTCCAAGTTTAAGTAAAAGCATTTTACGCTCACATAATTTTAAGGAATATTAATCAATTTATGCGCCAAACTTCTGAAACATTTATAACCAGGGACTGAAAATAACTGTTATTGATCAAAATTTCAACTCAAAAAATCACATATAAGGACTAATGCGATTTTTTTTTTATTTAATTAATCAAAAATAATCATGAAGTATGATTTATTAAGTAAAGGACTTTAAGTAATTATTAAAAGTAATTTTATTTCATATTCCTCATAACAGTTTCGTCCCTGTTTATAACTATTTTAAATGCTAAATACGTTTTTATTATAATTTGTTTAGCTTGATTTCGTTGAATTTGTTGTTCTTAAAATTATTGTAAACATAAATTGCGCAAGCTTCACTTCAATTTGGGTTATTCCTCTTAAATCCCCCTTAACTACGCCTCTGCCTTCCGCCTGAACAACCTCCGGTTGCCTGTTTTGTACGAGTGTGTGTGTGTGGTTGGGTGTTTGTGTGTATGTGAGAGTGTATCCGTCATGGTCATCATCATAATTTGAATTCAACGCATTTAATTGCAAACTTGCATTAATTATTATTGAACAATTTTTGAAAATGTGAAAGCAACCGCGGGGCTTTAACTTTTGCGTCACCTGTTATCAGGCGCTTTTCCTTAACCAGACCGCTTCCCACTCTCATTCTCATTCTGCCATTCCGCCTTTCAGTTTGCCATTGTCTGCTTATCGGCGCTTCGCAAGTAATTCAAAGCGCCCGCGGCGACGCGTGCAATTTTTGAGTTTCCGGTTTTCCCTTATTTCGGGGCCACATTTTCCGCTTATCGGCCATGAAATTGTGTAGGCTCTTTTCATATCCCTGTCGTTGTATTCTTCTTGTTCTTGTTGTTATTTACTTGCCATTGCTTTTGGCAATTGTGTCGATAAAATGATAAAGGTTCTATGGCAAGATACGGTTAAGTTGTCCTATTTAAGGCACGCGTAAACTTATTGAATTCGAAAATGCGAGGCAGCGGACATTGAAGTAGGCAAAACTTTCGGTAGGATAACATACAAGAGAGCCTATTAATTGTATACACCTCAATAAACAGTTTATCAGCATGATAGAGCAAGATTTTCTGAATATAATACCAGCTGCACTTACGCTAGTTAATTGCTATTAATTCAAGTTGTGTACGCTTGAAATTTTTACAATAAATTAATTTCATCAAAAAATACTCGAATAGTATTCAATTAACATTGAGAAAGCCCTCAATATTCATGGATTTTCAGGCTAATGAAATTATGCGTTCCCCAAACGCATCTGGCAAATGCAACAGACGCAATCTGTTATACATTGGGGCAGGTCCAAGCTACCCCTATTTGTATCTGTTGGAAAATACCTTTCCTTTTAGGGAATATTACTTCTATTGATGGCTTTGGCTTAGACTTAGCTTTGCCATGGCTAACAGCAGTAATTACACATTGAATTCATTATAGGAAATATGTAATAATTTTAATATCCGATTATTAACTTTTCAATAAAGTACAAAAAATAATAAAGCCAAATCTTACGTTTTCGTATTCAGGTATAAAATATTGATATATAAATTGAGAAATATACACAAATAAAATAAAGTTCCTCTAGTCAACTTTGTTCGCATAAATTCAAAATCTGATACCACAAAGCAGTCATCTATTGCAAATATTTGCAATTGAGTTAATTAAATCGATTGAAGTCAACTACATATAAACAAGAAATTGTGTCCATAAATTATGTTTAAATTAACCCGTCAAACCACAATCGTCTGTTTAATTGAGATCAAAGTTGGAAATTAGTATTGTTTGTGAAATATTTGACATATAAAATATATAGGGGATATAAAAAGATATGGCAAAGAGATCTCACCATTTTTAATTTTATTCAATCATCAACTACGATTATATTAATGTTTTGTCCTAATTACAGAGTATTGACCAGTTGACTACTAACTTAATCATGCAGCCCGCTACTTGCACTCAAAAAAAAGCGAAAGAATTAAATTTACAGTTAATCAGACATGGCCACAAATGCGCTATAAACAAACAGCAAAAGGAATAAAAATTGGCTAACGATGGGTAACCCGAAGAGGAGGACAGGAGAATTACAGGAGAGGGAGAGAGGAAGAGGCATCCCTATTGATAGAAGCATTGCGCACTTTTTTGCGACGCAGCTGCCGTCAGCTGAAAGGCTTCTGTATCCATTGCTGCCACTTCCCCTAACGCAGCTACTTGCCCCTCGTGCCACACGAATTGCACATTGAAAGTCATAATTGTTGAATTTACCATGGAGGCTGCCTATAAAATAAATCAAGGATAATGCTGCACGGAATTAAAAATTAAACGAAGTGCGCCATTTACTTCTGCACACGGCATTCAAACGTGGTGCTGAAACTGAAGCTGGAGCTGATGTTGATGCTGGACGAACCTGTTCTCTGGATGAGGATGATGATGAAGATGCGGATGATGCGGGAATTCTCATATTGCATACATACATACATATATCGTGTGTGTGCATAGCCGATTTTTATAGACGCTTTTTATTGCGCATTTCCATTGACGTTGAAATTTTCGCCCATTTTGTATACCCTGTAGTCATGAATATGATTATTTGGGGTATATAATATATTTATTGAAAATCATACACAACTATGTAATCATGATTTCAGCTATACCCATTTTTGACAGAATCTGTAAAACTGTCACAGTTAATATTTTATATTTTATTGAGCAGAGACTTGGCTAAACGTTTGCGTTATTATTTTAAAATTATTTCCGATCTGTTTACAGGGTATTTCCCAGTTGTTCATCCTTGTAAAAGTTTTTTTCTTTGCAGTCCTTCGCATCGCTTGTTCGATGCAGAAATTTTTACCATTGCGCGCTGATTTTATTTGAATGAAAATTGGCGAATTGTATGATAGACGTGGCAGTGTGGGCGGGCCAATAGGGGCGTGGCAGAGCGTATGCGTAATATTTTACGAACTGATAGCGCAGAGAGTGGGAATCGAGATGGCACGCAAAATGCTGGCGTCCTCGCACTGTGTGCATTGAATTGGGTGGCGAAAGGGATATAAGGTGCGTTTCATATTCATAAGACACTTTGAAATAACAAATTTAAACTTCAACCAAAATTAAAAAAAGCATTTAAATAAATGGTTTCTTATAAATATATGATCTAATATTAATTGGCTATCTGTAAAGAACCGTGATTGGCGCCAGTTCTCATGCATTCAGAAGAACCGTTATCTTTTGCATGACATGCTCTGTTTTCCTTAAATTTTTGCCGTTTCATAAAGATAAGACAGTTGTTGAAAAATTGAGTTTAGTGAACTAAAATGTAATGAGTGCGATTTTGTTTGATGTTTTATTGATAATCTAATCCATTTTAACAAATATGCCGCGAGGTATAATATTGTAGAGTGAAGATTAGGGAAAAATTTTGACCTCGAATGACCTTTACATATCATTATCTCTAATTTCGCGAAAAATTAAAAGAATTCGATGCGTAGTCCGATTTTTTTTTATAGAATTCAAGTAATTTCGTTAATTTGAAGATAACTGGTAAAAAACAACCGTTTCTTGCTCCAGTTTGGCCGCGTCTGTGGGCAAGAAAGCATGAAAAACCACGATTTTTTGCACCCTACAGCTGAGAAAGGATACTAAGTTCTCGAAAATGTTGAAAGAACTAAATCTTATGCCACGTCACAAGCAGGCGCGGCGTTAATTTGAGGAAGATCATCTTTCTATCCACAGGAACATATCAAGACATAAATCTGGTCCTTAAATTCCTCTGATTTACAATTTTTCTTTTCCAAATTATTTTTTCTGATGAAAAGATGAAGAATCTTGATGGTCCTGATGAATCGCTATTCTATTGGAGCGATTTTCAAAAGGATCCAATTTACTTTTCTAAACTAAATATGGGTGGCGGTTCCGTTATGGTGAACGGTGCTTTTACATCGAAAGCCATGTTGGATTTACGGTTTATATCATCTCGAATAAAGAGCAAGAAGTACATTCGTGTATTAGAAAGCAGTCTCCTTCCTGATATTGAAGCAAACAGTGGAGATCCTCTTGTTTTTCAACAAAACAACGCTCGCATTCATGTTAGCAGAGGAAAAAACGCTTATTAACTGATTGTTCAATCCAAACAGTGAACTGCCTGGCATGTTCCCCGAATGTAAATCCCATTAAAAATGTTTGGAGTACATAAGTAAGACGGGATAACGATGAAAAAACGAAAATTTAACGCTATTGATGAACCTTAGACGGCAACTATGACCGAATGGGGTAAGCTGGATCCCAATCTTTTTAGAAAGTTATACGAATCGATGAAAAACAAATTTTTTTGTATTGCTATAGGTTGGGGTGATCCCATTAACTATAAAAAAGTTTAATTTCTGCACATAATCCCAAAGAATTGCCAACGGATCAATTTGTTAAATCATTATTGAAAAGTGTCTTATATTTATGAAACGCCCAAATATTACTTTTTCCTTAATTAATATTATTTGCATAAACTAACCATCCTAAATTCTACTAAAACTTGTTGGTTTTATTGCTAAGAATATTATATAAAAAAACAACTTCGATAAAAAATGTATTTTCTGAAATATTAACAAAAAATGGGGTGTCTTATGATTATAAAACGCACCTTATATATATATATATGTAGGGAGAAGGAGGGAAAGTAGGCGACGAATGGAGAGGAGAATGAGAATGAAATAAAGGAGATAAACATTTGCTTGGATGCGCATCTGTTCAAGTGGCTGATTATATTTAAACTGGCGAATTGAAGGACTTACGAGTACTACTCGCAAATGTGTATGATGAAGGATACGCAAGCAAAATTGTTGATCTGCGAGCATTCGAATCAAATCCAATTCAACTTCATACTTGTAAATATATAAAACTAAATACACAATGAGTATTCGCTGGAAAATCTAAACAAGTTTCTGGGAAATGGCGAATGTAGCTAAAAATATTTGGAACTCCAAATCGGTGTCCCACGTGCCACTCGAATGTTGCCCGCATCTCAATTTATAACACAGCTGAATTTGTGGCAAAGACAAATTTGTCAAAGCGTGGCAAGCAAATAACTTAAAGGACACACGCAACACACTCCATAACTCACAGTGCTCCCCATGGACACGCCCATTCCCATTCCCACCCCCGTTCCTTTGCTCGCCTGTATCATTTATGCCAAATGACCCTCATTATTTTGTCTTATTACCAAAATAAATTGGGTTTGCCTTAAAAATTGTACAAGGGGGCACTATCACCATATGTAGGGGCAACTTAAGGTTCTCCCGCTCAACTATAGACAACTTTTGTGGGCCAAAATTAAATATTAAATTTCTTGTAAAATTGCTTTGAAATTGAAATGAAATTGAATTTATGTACCTGAATGGTTAGGCCCTTCCCCAAAAGGACTTCCATTGTAAACCCATCAGGGGCAGCTGTCAAAATGGCACTCCCCCTACTCGCCACCCTCCCCTCCAGCCGCCAAGTCCGCAGTTTAATTGCTGTTGCCAGTAAAAGTGGCAGAAATGCTAAATCAAATATTGACAAAAGTAAGTAATATTTTGTTACTGCTCGAGGGGTACTTCCTTACTTCTTACTCCTCCTCCTCTACTTCTTGTTCGTCTTCTTCGCAGTAATTCTACTGCTTGTTTCGCCTGCTGTCCGCTTTTAGCAGGCAAATTCGATTAAGTGCCACGCCTTGAGGCCATTTGAAAGGCCTTGTGCGAAATTGAATTAAAAATGCATCATGAACAGTCCGAAGATTTGATTAATGGCGTCTCCTACAGCGGACAACGGACAGCGGACGTGGCATCAAATGAAAAGTGGAATGTGGAGTGTGAAAAGTGTCAGTGGAAAAAGGTTCTCGAAATAAATGGCTTCGTAGGCATTTCAGCTCGACAGGACAACTAATCATAAAATGGTCGCCAAAAATCTCTGTCCCCTCTCATCACATGCGTAACTGGTAAATGCGAGCATCCCTTAGCCCCAACTCCCAACCCCTCAGCCACCAACAACACTCCCTTCTAATGAAGCCATTCCAGGGTAAAGTTTGCAGCAACATGAGCTGACTCTGACCAGGATCGGCGTCTGATTCCAGGGCTGGGGTAGGCGCATCATAAAAATCTACAACCATATGGCAAGGTAACAAAAAATAACAAGCCCGCGGTAACGGGTTTCTCGGATTCCTTGGAATTGCCTGGACTACCCCTAGTGACACATTACCGTTACTATTACCCTATTACCCGTTACCGTTATCCCCGCTGTGGGCGTGTTCCTCAACCGTAAAAATATAAAAAAAGAGTATACACTAATAATATATTTCAATTAGTTGTTTTGTGTTGTTTTTTTATTTCCAAGTCGAATGCGACCATAAAATGTTGCTGGAGTGGCTCGGAGTACATTTCAGTCATTGGAGTCGCTCGTAAATTACGCGCAGGCGATCGTAAATAACTTTGACTTGTACTATTCGTAGGTGAGGCGAAGCAGATGTTCCCGAGCATGATAGACAAGTGAGAATTGCTACTGAGTGTGCTCGACTAGAAGATACTTCATACTTCATAGAGAAACATTTGAAAAAATAAATAAATAAATGGAAAATGTAAAATGATAATCAGCGAGTTTAATCATATTATTATAATTATCGAGATCAAACAGCCTTCACTTTAAATTTGACGTAGGTATCATCAAAATTCACACTCTACTGGGATCGAATTGAGTTGTTTTTAACTAGTTTAAACTTAGCATTTATCTAGCATTATACTTTGACCACATCTATTTATAGCCTTTAATTCATTCAAATCACATTTCATATCGAATTTGCCAGCACATTAGGCCCCCCTCCTGACAATTTCCTTTGCCTCCCCCATTTGCCTACAATACACCGCATGACGAAACGCTTAAATCCGTCAAAGCAATGCAAATAAAATCAAATCGAATTATTTTTCAACCAGCTAGTGGACCAAATAATGCAGCTATGTCCTGTCAACTCACACATATACATAAACACACATACATTCATATATATCCTAGCAACTGGCAAAATTCCACTTTGTGTGCATTGAAAATTCGCAGCAAATAAATTCAATTTGTGAGTTTAGAGATGGCAGCAAAAAATAAGGAAAAAAGAAGAATGGGCACTCCCAACCCGAATCAATCGTTTGGCTGACAACATTTTGATATGCCCAAAACAAATTGAATTTGCCGCAACCGAAAACCGTCACAGTTATATATCAGATCCCCGTGTTCCCAATCCCCTACTCCCCCTTTATCCACCTCAGAAATCACGGCGGTTCCATGTCTGGACATTGTCTAGGCTCAACATTCCTTTAGACAGACGGAGCTAAGCCAATTTTATGCAAAATCGTCTGAGAAATTGAAAAGCAAAATATATAAATTTCCCTCCCACTTTTATTATACATTTTTCCTGGGGATTGTTTTCGGTCCTTACGCCACTTATGTCATTATTTTCATGACGTTGACTGTGGTTCGTTGATGAAAGTACGAGTAAATAGAAAAACACGGCAATAGATATAATAAAATGTAGTGGGGCCACATAAACTTGGGCGTGTTCGGATGATGAACCTGCAGTAAAGAAGGTTGTTCCTTTTCTAAGTGTTTCTTGGCATACTCAGAGTTGCACCCCAGTAGTGAATTAACCAAATATTGAGCTAAGGATCCTATAAAAATCGCATCAGAACGTAATACAACTGTTTAGCAGAAAAGTTCAATTAGGTGTTTTCTTCGACATTTCTTTATTCTAAATATTGTTTTTTAATTCATTTATTGTTTTAAACACTCTTTCAACCACAAAGTAAATAGACACATTTCTTGAGCAACTTATTGAAATATTTAATTTATTTTATTTATTCTAAACTAGATTATTCGAAAACTATATATCTCGCCAAAATATATATTAACTAAATTCTGAATCAGTAGCTTGTTTTGCACACAAATCGTTTATTTTTTAATTTCGATAGCCCGACAAAGTAACTTTCACATTCTTTTTGACACGCAGTAAATTTCCTACTGGGTTGACTGCCTCCACTTTGCTGCTGCGGCTGCCGCAGTGGCAATAGGCAATTTTAGTAACGACAGTCAGCAAAATAAAATGATTTCTCTGGGAGGCCGTGAGATGCGTTTGTTGGCAAAGGAGAAATACTCGTATCATAAAATACGTAACGACGATTTGCCTGCCATCTGCAGAGCCGCTTTTTGTCGGTTCTTTTTTTGGTATTTCTTTTTACTTTTACTTTGTCTTTAGTTTGCCTATCTATCTAACTATCTATCAGTTGGCGGTCGACATGCGTGTCCTGTGGCTGGTCGAGTCCTAGTTCTGTTTCCGTTTTATTTCCCTCTTTGGTTTTAGCGTTTATTTTCTTTTCTGTTTTTTGCATGCTCAGGCAGTCGACAGATAGAATTTTAGCTTTGTGCAAAAGTTTTTTCCTAGCTTGTTCCCCACACACACACACACTCACACTTAGACACAGACACCCCCTTACACCCTACACCCTACACCCTACACCCTACTCATGCCCAGCGAAGCGCATAAATGGCGATGACAATGGACATGGCACGTGGGGGGGGAAACTGTGGGAGCAGTAGCTGGGCGGAGGGAGGGGGGTGCAGTGGGGAAATTCGATCTATCAACAAATCAGCTGCCAAATTCTTGTTGACGCGTGTAGCCGTTGACAGTGCTGCTTTCCGTATTCCGAATCCTGTGCCCGCTTCCTAGTTTTCAGTTTCCCGATTCCTGCTGGTTATGCAATATCATCGCCTCCCTGTCTCCCTTGCCCCCCACACAAACTGCTGACACATGGGACTGTCAAAAAAAGAATAAAAAGAAGAAGAAGCTGTAACAGCAACAGCAGCGCTGCAACAAACGGAGAAAAAAGACATTCAAATGGCGGAATCAAATAAAATTGTTAAATTGAATAAAAATCGCGCACTGAAAAACAGAAAATATTTGCGCATTTAATGCAATTGCCGGAACCTGGAGGCCAATTTGTAATGCTCCCGGGGCCTCAGCTGAATACCAGCTGCTACAATTTCAGCTCCCCCCGAAACGAACTGAAATATGCGTAATTAATGACGACTACCAGGAATTGTATGGTGCGATGTCTTCACCTCGTAGTCTCGCTGGTAACTACATTAAGGCCCACATTAGGGAAATGACCAGGTCACGTTTTAGCCCAAAGTTATGGGCTTTGGGAAATGAACGCAGCGAGAGAGAGAGAGAGAATTTGAGAGAAAGAAAAAGAAAGAGAAAGACTGGTAAGAGAGATGCTGGTACAGATTGTTCATTTCAGGTGGTTTGCGAACTTTGCTTAAAGACGCCTTGAAGTAGGCAGCACAAAAGATTAAAGCAACAAAGTAATATATCTTAAGGATTTCTGGATTTAATTGTGGAAGGTCTCTAGAAAGTTAAAGCATCTGCAAATGCAAGCTTAAATATTATATAAAATATATAAATAATAAGATATAATATAAATTTAAAGAAGATTAACTACAAAATACTTATACTTTACCTCTTAAGCTTTGAAATAAGTCGGAGTACCCTGTAAATCACTAGAATCTAGTCTAGATTACGGCTCTATTATGAAATCAAGAAAACTTGCTGAGGTAACTAAAACACTCTGAACTCTGTAGTAACTATAATCAATATCAAAAGTTTTACATTAATTCTTATAAGTTTTTAAAGTAATTAAGCTCAGCCTTTATCTGATTACTCGTTTAAATAGCTTCGTTTTTGTTGCACTGTAGTCAAAGGCCCTTTTTCTTAAGTTTAGCTTCAGTGCAAACCTGATGCAGTCAAAGCTTTGCTGATTAAGCACATACAAAGGCAGTTGCTTTACTTCATACACTTTTCATCATCTGCACTACAAATTGTATTTACAACTGCAATTGCCGGACTTCCGAAGGACTTTCAGGACAGTTAAGAAGTGCTCAAGTCCAGAACTTGCCAGCTTCAAGTTCAACTCATTAAAGTTGCGGCGAAAACACAAAAACAAAAACAAAAACAGAAATAAGAAAACTTTAACGTATTCTCCGACAAGCAGCTCAATCGGAGCGAACTCGAGTCTCAAACAGCGTTGTTCTGTATTGTAGATACTTTTTCTCGCGGTCTCAAGCAGTTCGCCAGTTCTCACAATAAATGCCACAAAAAGGCAACGCTACTTGAGTACTCGTATAGGCAAGAATAAAATAGATAGATGATTTGGGGAGGAGAGAAGAGTGGAGTGGAGTAAAGCAGAGGATTCTTCTATCTCCGGCCTTCATCACAGCAAGAAAATCGTCAAAAATCGCACTTATCGCCGCCAAGTGAAAAAGTCCCTGACGAGGACAGCAATGGGGCGAATAAAAAGGATGAGATGGCTCCCAAGAAACTTAATTTCCGCCTTGGCTGTGGGGGCTTGGGCAAAGTTTATGGTGCATTCGAGTCCTTGGAACAACAAAATGAAACTTAAAATAACAACAACTATTTGCTCGTAAACAAGAAATTTCGTTCAGCTCCAGACACTCGAAGATGAAAGAAGTCTGCAAGTCTTGGGACTAGATTGCGCAAACTTTGCAGGAGCTGGGGGGAAAAAGCCGAGGAAAAACCTCATAGAGGGGAAAGAGGAAAAAAATAACGTAAACCAGCTCAACACCAAAACCAAACTCCAGAATTTGTTTGCAGGAAATCCGCAGGAAATCGCTGGATTTTGTCTAGAGAGACAGGACAAGACGATATGAGACAAAAACTGAAGGGTTGTCCACATTCTCTTGACAAATCGACTGCACTTTCCCCTGGCCTGGTTAAATTGTTTGGTATTTAGCCGAATTATCTTGGCCTTCTCTCACGTTCGCTTCGTAATTATGCGTTCAACAATTGTAGATTCTTGCTTCGATTGCGGCCAATCAACTTAATGTGCCAAACATCAGCATTAGCATCCAGTCAAACAGACAAATAGACAAATAGAAAGACGTACAAATAGACAAAGAGATAAACAGTTGGCCCTCTAATCGTTTGACGTACAAACAATTTCCAATAAGTTTGCGGCTCATTGAGTTCTGGACGTGAGCTGTGAATCCGGCAGAGAAAGCTGCTTTGTCCGGCATTGAGGGAATACCAGAGGCTCTGGCTAAATGCTGGGGTCAGTCTGCTCTGAAAAGGGTGATTCCAACTGTCTTTCAACTAGTTTCTTGTTCCTTCAGAGCAAAAAATGCCAGTAAATGTCTTCATTTATATGTAAGCGGGGAAACTAAAAAGTATGATAAAGTTATAGAAGATCTCAGGCAGATATGGTTGGGTTGATTTTATCAACTTGGATTATGTTGATAAATCTTCAAGCAAAGGTAAAAGTTTTAATTAGTAGCTGTTTTAAATACTCAGCATAAATATAAACTGAAATAATGATATTTATTAAACGAGTTGCATAGTTAAAAGAATTAACATGTTAGTTTCATACCAATAGGCAATATATGTTCATATTTCTATAACAAAGATTGCGATATTTGAGTGTTTAAAGAATGGGAAAAATAATTAAATATTTCTTATATTTATTTTGTGCTGAATTTTAATGAATCTCCTTCAATATTTGGCCAGTTAGCATTCACTGCATTGTGCCAACATTGATCTTTATCTTTTCCAAGTGCGAAATTCAAAAGCCTTATCAAAAAGACAGTTTAACAAGTAGCTCTCGTTTTTCTTTAAACTGTAAAGTTTCATACTCGTTACACTGAAGCCAGCAAGTTGAATAACATTTGTTGAACTTAACATATTCAGAACTTGTACCCATTATTCGTGGAATGGCGGCGTTAATTCACACTTTCCATGCCTCCCTTACCGTACTTTAAATGAGGGGAGTGTGGAAAACTGGCGCTATCGAAGCGCCGTTGCACAAAGACGTGGCAGGAACACAAGTTTAGCATTTTCATAAATGCCATAACATTAAGTAAAGTTGCTGAAGCTGTTATTAAGTACATAATTTTTACAGGCATGCCACGCCCACACGAACTCACATACATATTCAGGGCTGGCCTCCTTCTTTATTTTTATCGCTTTGCAGCTTCTATTTAATTTTTATGAAATTGCAACGCAACCAAAAGCTGCCAAAAGGATGCGAAACTTTTGCCATGGAGGTCGTTAACACGTTTACCACGTGAAGCCCCCTCCCCTTCCGCCCCTTCTACTGCTATCCCTTCAACTGGCTGCGATCCACTTGCCACACTTGCCACACCAAGGAGCAACAGTTAACATGGCGTATGCGCAACGTATGCATTTAATTTAATTTCATTATATTTATGCGCATCTATAGAATTGCTGGATGTCCCAGCTCCTACTGCCGTGTGGGCGTGGCATGTGTGTGGGAAAAAGTTTTTCCCATTTTGTTAAATAATTGAGGCTGTGTATTCGTTTATGAATTTAAGATTAAAGTGTCATTTAATTGCAATTTCGATATGCATAAATATTTATAGCCATCATTTTTATGTGAAATATGCAATATTTATAATTAATTTAATTAGCAACAAGTATTTGCTTTAAAGACCAACACAATTTTACACAAGTTTCGATAATAACATTTTTCGAATTTTCCGAAAATCGGATGGGGTAAATTCAATTAGACGACCCCCAATGACAGTCGCCCAAAATCCCTCTGCCCAGAGCAGCTGCTATTTAAATAGTTTGTTAATTTGCATTCAGTTTTAACACTCACAATTTGAATATGCATTAGAGCTAAGCCCCTTTCCCCCCTTTTGCATTGCCTTCCCCTGAGCGATTTGGCTATCAAAGTTGAGGCTCATCTTGTGGCGCCGCGACATTTTCATAAATAAACATGCAACGCGGCAAATTATGCAATGGAAATGCGGCTGCATTTGGCTTTTAAATAAGCACTCGGCACCATCCATTAATATTATTGCAATTTAAATTTGGAATTATGCTTTTGGAATGCTAATAAGCAGATAGATAGAGACTGAGAGCTGAGCTCATTGGATAAACACAGCTTTATCTGGGGATAATGGAAATGATTTGGTTGAATTCTGATTAAAGTTTAAATTTTCTATTCAATTGTAATGTAAATATTACTGTACATTTCCGTCTGTCTCTCTCTTTTTGTCTTTGTGCTTGTTTGACCGACTTATTTACAAGCGAATTAACTCATTATCCATAAAGTAAACCTCATTTGAAAGCTTCTAATGCAAAAAGCCAAAAGCTTTGAGGTTCTTTGACTCATTTTCCCTGTCCATAGCGCACTTTTCTTTACCTCATTGTTTGAGCTGGCTGCAATTGCAGTTTTGGCCCACAATGGAACAACCATTCAGACCATCCAGGCTAACCAGACATTCTGAGGAGCCGTCCAAGTCAAGCCAAGCGGAAATTCAGCTTTTAGCTACTTTTTAGCTCGTTTCCAGCAGCAGTTGTTGTATTGTTTTTCCTAAAAGATTTTTCCACGACTAACACACATTTTACTCCCTGTGCTCGACTTTTCTTTGTATACACTAACAGCGGCTATCTTAAAACCTTAAAAGAAACAGCAATAGAAAAGGTCTTTCATATTTTATTTTTAAAATATTGCTAAATTAATTATACCTTATATACATTTAATATTTATTAAAATTAAATTCACTTCTATTTTAAAAAATTACTTTATTGAGAGTATTTAAAGTGTCGGCACTCGGGAGTTTGCATTTATTTCAGGATTTCCTTTTTTTAGAGCTATTCCAACTCTCTTTTTGTTGCTGCTGTATAGATTCGTTAGTTGGCAACAAAGTGGCCAACGATTTGCATTAGGGGCGTGGCAAACGAGGCTAATGCAAATGTGAATGATTTAAGTGAAAACGCTAAGCGCGCGCTTTTAGCGAAATTAAGCATACGCCGCATTCGCCGCAGATGTACCAGCTAATTAAACTTTGCCAACAAAGAGTCAGCTCTGTCTCTCCCCATCTCTCTCATCCTCTCTAAGCTCGAATTCACATACACTAGCATGTTTTATTACCTGTTCTATGTGAAAAGCTTTAAGTGAAGTTAAAAATTTAAACGCATTGCTGCAGGAAAACCTCCCTGATTAACGAATCTAACATGAATCTCTAAATAAAATTTAGCTTTTTCGCTTTACTATTGATTTGTTTAATTTAAACAAAAGTAAATACTCTTCTTTTGCAAATATTTGTATAGCAACATATTTTTCAATTTATTTTATATTTGTTTTTAAAACTCTTTAAAATCTTTACTTTAATTCTCTAGACCTCTAAGTCGGTTCATAAATTCTGAAAATCTCAAAAAATACTCGTTGATTACTTAACTCCAAAATAAATTTTCTTTATAATTAAATTTTCAACTGATTCTTTTTGTCCGTCAACTCTCATTTTGTTCTTGTTTGTTTTGGGGTCAAAACAAAAGCCATAAATGCGTGGCAAAGTTTTTAATTACTTTATATGGGAGCATTTTCATTTTATTGTTGATTTAAATAAATTTTCAACTGTGTTTCTCCCGTTTTTGTTTATTTTTTTGACTTGTTTCTTGTTGTTGAATTATTATCATAAATTTGTATGGGCCTCAGCCCCTGTTTCCGCGCCGAGTTCTATTTTTGTTTTTCCTACTAATTAGAAGTGTTGTTCAGTGGGGGCGTGGCACTCTGACGCCCCCTGCGTACGTGTCGAGAAGTTTTTCCAGCAACTTTTTCAGCTTTTCGCCGTTGATTGCTTTGACACTTTTGATAAGCCATTTATATTATATTTTTGTTTGTTCTTTTATTGTTGTTTTCACAATTCAATTGAATTGTTTAATAAAATGAAACATGGATATGATTGCCAGCCATTGTGTTCTCTGTGGGGTCCTTGACAAAACCGAGAAAACTTTTTCCTTGACTGCCAAAGAATATCTTAAAAATATGAGATGAGTTCAGCATGGAGTGGGCAAAAGTTGTGGACTATTTAAGCTGTTTCTAAAGCATTTAAAAATACTTGAAAAATACTTTTTGTTTAAATATTTGTAGAATTTGCAGAGGCAACAACTCTATTTGAGAGTACTTGTACTCTTTCAGCTGCTCATTTTCATTTCAGGCATGGAAAACTTTGCATTTCCAACTCATTAACTGGAGCAAACTGCAAACATTCCCAAGGAGGAGAGCTATCAACTTAAATGCTCCCCAACCACACATGCTTGACCTTCTCACATTGCAAACTAGACACACACACACACACATACACTCGTAATTAAGGCAGGGTTGCCAACTCGCTTGAAACTAAGTGCGTATACCTCAAGAATTGGGAGACAAGACAGTTTACGAACTTTCTAAGCTGTACAAACTTGCCTCAAAATTGATCAAATATCTTAAAGTTATCCTAGGACACATTCCAAAGGATCAGGGACCTCAAAGCACACACACACAGACATACACACACACACAGAGGACTTAAAGATTTACGCAAGCAAAGCGCATAATCATTTGCAAGTCTCATTTGTGCTAAGTGGGGAATGAGAGAAGAGTGGAAGGGTGTGGGGGATGCTTCAGGGATTGCAACCGCACGCTGTGGAAGTGGTAGTTGCAACACAGAGCGACAGCAGCTGAAAATTTGCATTTAAAACTGTTGACGGCATTTTATTAAGTTGAAGATAAAACCAGGAAAGCCACAAACTAAAAGTAAAACACGAAACTTTGCCAAAAACCTCCCGAGCGAAGCTGTGAAACAACAACATGAACAACAACAACAGCAACTAAAGAGAAACTCAAAGAGCAACGTGGTAAGGAGAAGGAGGAAACGGAGGTGGCAGCATTGCCAGAGTCGCGTTTTGGTCCTTCAGCGGTCGACTGTGTGTAAAAGGATATGTAACTTGTGGGCTGCCTTACACAACCTCCCCTCCTTTCCCCTGCTCCACCCTTTCCTTGCGCCTCCTCTCCTCTCCTTGCCTCCACCTCCACCTCTAGATTCTGATTGCTGTTTTTGGGTTTTCTTTTTTTTGGGTGCATGAAAAAAGTTGCATGTAAACGAAAGTGTTTACAAAATGAAGTTGCCACTTGAGCGAGTAAACAAATGAATGAATTCATTGCTTCCTGCGGCAGTCGGGGATTTCCCTTGGCCCCTTCGGCACTCGGTCTCTGCCCTGGGGCTGTAGTTCCATTTGCTCCACCCACGCACACCAACACACACACACACACACATTCGCACACTTGTAGGTGTCAAAAGTTAAAGCATCGGAGCGCAAAAGTTGAGCAAATTTAAATGCTTTGCCATTTAACTGTTACATTTGGCAACGTCCAACTTTTGGGTACACTTTTTGGGGTCACGAGAATTGTCCCGAAAGGGGGAAGGGTCAGAGAGGAGCGGCTCTGCGGCTGGAACGTGTGTGCCAAAGCAATTATATTACGTTTTCGAGACTCGTTAAGCTGCTTCTGGACTTGCCAAAGCACTTACACTAATCTTATCTGTTGTTAATAAATTTATTTATTTAATATTTAATTATTTATTGTTTATATATTTATTTATTTGTTTAATTGTTATTTATGTTTGTTAACTTATTCTTGTCAGCTAATTAACCTTTTTATGGGGTGAAGTGGGCTGACACAAGGCTAAAGTGACCGGAGCAGGGAGTTGATCTCCTATCACCATGATCAACTAATGGCAGGGAGGGCGTCGCAGGTGCTGGCCAATCTCCAGTGCCGAATATTCCTTCTTTTTAAAACAGGAACGCCGGGAGAGATGAAGAGCCCTGGAAGCAAATTTTCCATTTCTCCTGTATATGTATATTGCTAGACACCTTTCGCTATCGTCACTAGCGCAGACTGCCGTCTGCAGTGATTGTAGCACGTATGAGTTTAAAAAAAAAATTGTTACATTCTGGAGAACGGCAGTGATGAGCA
Organism: Drosophila recens; assembly: GCA_037043495.1. Taxonomy (NCBI): domain Eukaryota; kingdom Metazoa; phylum Arthropoda; class Insecta; order Diptera; family Drosophilidae; genus Drosophila; species Drosophila recens. Next base: position 134,480 of record JBAMBJ010000211.1, read on the forward strand.
ATCATGATGTCAAAATTTTGTGATTGTGATGACTGTAAATTCATCACCAAAATAGTACGCTGAAATTTTCGGATTGTGATGCTTTTTTATCGATAAAACAAGTCGCGATCAAAAGAACAAGAAGAATTAAAACAAACGAAATTAAAAAGAAAACTACTTGATTCATATTATTTTGGATTGCATAATAAAAAATTTAAAAAAGACGTTGGATTCTGAGTAATTTAAAGGGAAATGGCTAGGAAAACTGCTTGAAACTGTCACATATATAATATTAAATGTACATACAATATTGGCTTGATTTTTTATAAATGCAACATATCTTCAAAAGGAAATGACAGCTTTGATTTTGCCTTAAAATTTCATCAAAGCGTTCTGATCTGAGATTCATTATTACTAATTGCTAAGTTGTGGTGAATCTCAATCCAAGTACGCTAAACATGAATTGTCGTCAGTTTGTTTTTTTCTGGATATTTTTGCAGTTTGAATCCTTTGTGTGCGGAGCTCGAGGAACTTTTGGAAGGCCCAAGGATGATACGTTTCAGATGATGATTGCCGGTGGCTATATTCCGGAAAGAGTTGAATATGTGAGGCATTTGGTATCAATTCGAACGCTTAACCACATTGAGTACATGGGTGACAATCATTTCTGCACAGGCGTTCTTGTCAGCAGTAAGGCAGTACTTACGGCGGCTCACTGTGTCACAGAGTAAGTTGAGGTTGTGTTGCATCAATCAACTATCAATTAAAGTGTTTGTGTTTCCCTTCGCAGTGTTCACAATTCTGTTGCGCATTGCCGTGGATTGCTGATTGTATTTGGGTCCGTTTACCGCCTCGAAAACTACGGAAAAGATGAAACCCGTCATGTCAATAAAATTGTGATTCATCGAAAGTATAAGCGGTATACAATGTATGATGTGGCTATATTGAGACTGTCCAAAGTCATCCCTTTTAATAAGCGTAATGCGCAGCCAGTTCCGCATCGAATCGGATTCAGTGCTGAAATAGGGATGCAATGCGTCACAATCGGCTGGGGCCAGGTCTATCCGGTAATTATCCTCATAACCAACTTTTCTTTTTGTTTATAAATCCGGTATCCAACTATGTGGCAATTCATATCACTGTATTCAGGATATTATTGTTTAAATGCATTGAAATAGTCGAAATTTCTGCGATATCTGGGTACTGGGTCTCTCACAGTCGAGCGCACTCGACTGTAACGGTCTCAATCTTTTTTTGTAATTACCATTCTCCTCTGCTCAGCACGGTCCATATGCCAATGAGGTTATGTACCTAGACGTCAAAATTCGGGAACCTGATTACTGCTCCGATCTCAAGTTTTTTAAAACGGAGAGCAACCTTTGTGCGGAGCCTGATGCGGAGGGACAACTGTGCGCGGGCGATATGGGTGGACCGTTGATGTGTCTGGGCTATCTGGGTGGCATTATTGGAGGCTCCATGGGATGCCAGGGCCAAAGAGCAATGAAGTTTGTAAATTACAGTACTGTAGAGAACTGGGTTGAGAAAACCGTCAAGTCACTCAAGGGCAGCCGATGTATGCTCTCACTATATGTTTACATTTTATCAATTGTCGTCAACTGCATTTAGTTTAAATGCCGATTACATTGTATAATCAGTGCTTGAAAGCACTCTAAGTTAGTAATTACTTGAATATATAATGATGGGCAACTATTTGTATGTATGTATTAACTCTTTACGAGGTAAAAGTGTAGCGACGAAAACATTTTCATGCCCCAAAATTTCTGATATCCAATTTTGTGACGGAAAATATTAAGTTTTACATAGAAATTATTTTAAAATCAAATTTTTGACCCTCAAAAACCACCAAAATGTGGGAAAAAATACCTAATTTCACCTGTAGCTATTAATTTATGTTCTTAAAAAGAACTTTAAAGGTATGCCTAAGAGCCCCTCAAAACACCTTTTCAACGATTTATAGATTATATCTGTAGCTTCTATCGTTTGGATGCCGCTAAACTACCGATTTTTCGATAAAGTCGTAGAAGAAAAGTTTGTAGATTTTTGATCGGGAACAAGTCCTCATTCAACAATTTAAGATATTTCAACGCATTGATACAAACAAACAAACAATCCGACTGACTTTTCATCTCATTTTCGGAAGGCCACTAAAAAAAAAAAAAGTGTATTTTATTATTTTATTGAACTAGTGGACGGATTTTGATAATCGTTCGACTCGTATTTCTTATAAGAATACTAAAAACTAGTCGGCGGTGCTACAGTCGAACATACTCGACTGTCGGAGACCCCGTACTTACTATGCAAAAGCGAACACTGCTTGAATGAAAATAATATAAGTCGCTACAAATATTTAATATATTTTAATATATACATTTTCGCCCAAATATATTAAATATATATATTTACATTAAAGATATTATAAATGATTCATTAAAGCACAGCATCAAATTAAAATAATAAACCCACATCCCACATCTCTTAATAATAAACCAAAAAAGTCAAATATTAACATTGAATTGATTTAAATACAACATTAATAAAAAATGTCAGGAAAAATGTCAGGAAACATTAATAAATCTTAAAACAAAAAAAGACATTTGTCCAAGCCGGAACAGTTTTTAAATAATTGGCTCACGCTGGAAATTGAACCCGCGACTTCCAGAAACCGGAGCCCTTTGGCCACCACTCAGAGATTACCAAAATACAAACATTCCATATTTTGCAGTTAAGATTTCTGCCAACACCCTTTAAAAATTTAATAACATTAAAAAAAAACCTTTGCGGATCATCCACTAACAAATTAATTGAATTTTAAATATTGAAAAAAAAACAAATAAAATTTGTCCGTGCCGGAATTCAAACCCGGTTCCCGCAGTTGACACAATTGAGAATTCAAGCAAAAACTGACGCCTTACACATTGCGCCACTGGCGGCTTTGACGATCGGTTGACTAATTATAGATTTGATTGTTTGTGAACTGTAAATCAAATGAAATTACTTATCTAATTGTGATTGTTGTTGCTGTTAAGGTATGTCAAATAAAGGAGAACTTAGTTGTTTAATATCTTCGTTGTTTATTATCCGATCGTGATGAAATTTTCGGCAAATCTGGAAAATAATGTTATGATTTCTGCAACATCATTTAAAAATTGAATTACATTAAAAAAACCCTTTGCGGAATATCTGCTAACAAATAAATTTTATTGGACAAATAAATTATACTAACATTTTGAACTGATGGAAATGCAACATTTATATAAAATATCAATAAAGCACAAAAAAAAAAAGATATTAAAAACAACAACAAAATTTTTGTCCGTGTCAGAATTTGAACCCGGGACCCCCTGACACAACTGAAAATGTAAGCGAAAAACTAGGATCTTTTAAATCCATTGTCTAGTAATAGATTTCATTGTGACTGGACTGTAAGTCAAAAGTAATTAATTTTATTTTTTGATTGTTGTTGTTGCTGCTGAGGTATGACAAATAAGGGAGAATTTAGTTGTTCAATATCTTCGCTGTTTATTATCCGATCGCGATGAAATTTTTAGCAAATATGGAGAGTAATATTTTCTTCGTCTATGCTTGTTAAGGAATGTCTATCTTTAAAATTGTCCTTATAATTTAAAATTTTCTGATTTGTAGGCGTTTACGGGGGCGTGGCCAAAATCTAAAACAAACTCGATCTGCTTACAATATAGACGCACCTACATACCAAGTTTGAAGTCTCTAGCTCTTATAGTCTCTGAGATCTAGGCGCTCTTACAGACGGACAGACGGACAGACGGACATGGCTATATCAACTCGGCTGTTGATGCTGATCAAGAATATATACACTTTATAAGGGTCTGCCACGCCTCCTTCTGCCTGTTACGCACTTTTTTTTTGTGACAAAGTTAATAGACCACTGTACTGTTTTAAAGTACGTGGTCTGAAAATTACCAAAAGGCTCCAACGTCCCCATCCGCTGCAATCATTTAAATTTTGCCCCTCCCACTTATACCTGTGAATTTTCAAAAGTCTTCGCACCTGTCAAGAATGACAGTAAAGAAGAAGAAGAAGAGAGAGTTGCGCTTGAGCAGTGAGAGAGAAGAGACGTGTGTGCGGACGAGCGCACATTAAGATTGCGCATCTGTTTTATTATCACTGCGGACGGCAGTCCGCTCTAGTGACGAAAGCAGCACGAAGTGTGCGAAAGCGACTCTGCGGACGGCAGTCTGCGCTAGTGACGAAAGCAGCACGAGAAGTGTGCGAAAGCGACTAACTATATACACAGGAAGAATGGAAGATTTGCTATTGACCGTCCGATAGGGTCGAGTTATATACCGATTGAAAGGTA
>JBAMBJ010000212.1:0-14979 GCA_037043495.1 Drosophila recens
GCAGTCAGAAATGTGCATTTCGGTGCATTTAACCGTTATGCCGCAAACGTTGCATACTTTTAGGGGCAGCATCTGTTTTAACTGAAACTGGCTGCGGGCCATGTTGATATTCCTCATACCACTTTTACATTTGATTTATAGCACCGCTAGCATTCGATCTCTGTACTATATATTGACTGAGTCCAGAATTGCGCATTTGCATATTGCGTTTATCCCCAACTCACTTCTTCTCCCTTCCTCTCTTTCTCTTCTGCCATTGCCCCTCTCTTGCCTTTTGTTGGATTTAGTAGGCGGTTCTTTATTTATGGCCGCTTTTGGTTCAATGTTAATTTATCGATAAATGTTTGAGTCTGCTGAAATGCATATTGAAAACACACACATAATCATTCATAGTGTGTATGTGTATGTTTGCATTCGACAAATACAAATGCGATAAATATCATTAGCAAATTTCGGCAGGATATTAAGCCGTTAATTTATGTGCTTAAAATCGTTTGCAAAATGATAATTAACAAATATAAATATTTATACTTTATTAGTAAAATTTATGCACAAGACATTAATTGACTAATATAGATTTTTGTGTATTTTTAGATCATAAAATAATATAAAATTTAATTTAGCTTTAGTTTATTAGGAATTTAATCTCATGAGCTGCATAATATTAATCTTGAATACTGCAACTGACTTTTATTTTCAAATTCCGCAACATCTTACGAGAAAATGCATTTTCTTAATATTAAATGTACATATTTATACACTAACTATTTTCTTCAAAATATTTCCTTCTCATAAGTTGTAAAGTAGACATACAATTTGAAGTTTATGCAGCCCCTGAAAGTATGCAGAACTATATGTTAGTGAAGATAAATTGGCAACACACACTTAAGGTGTTTGGTTGCCACAAATTCAAGCTGGCAACAAAACATTTTTGGACAGCTAATTAGTTAGTTTTTGGGCTGCCATGCCGCATTCTCAGCATTTTATGTTGTTTGCACAAAATTTTTAATTTGAAATTCCGTAGGTAAACATGTGGCTGCAACACCAACACACACACATACACACACACAGAGACAGACGCACGTGACGTAGACGTGACTCATTCGCCGGTATGCTGCAAGTTTGGGCCATGTGCAGCACATGAGACGGAAAACCGCAGCGCGCGTTGCCAGCAACTTGAGCTAATTTCATTAAATATTCATGGCCACGACGCAAGTTACAACAGCAACAACAACAGCAAGTTGTAGTTGTTGCAACAACGTTGTCAATGCACAAGGAAGAAGAAACACCAAAATGCAGTGGCAGCTCAATATGGCCTCCTCTCACATGTCGCACATTTTTAACGTGCCACACACACACACATGTGGCACCGTCTCGTGGCAGCAGTTTTCCATTTTCCATTGTTCGCTTAGGCACGCCAGTTGCCACAACTGCCTCTGACAAATTATCATTTAATCATTTGGCAGTTTTTTTTTCTGCCATGTATTCCATTTTTTTTTATTTTACTTTCCGCTCATCCGAACAAAAGTTCAAGGCCTATTGATTGGCTGTGATGTTTGCTGATTAGATATTGATAGATTGATAAATTGATGGGCGTAATACGAGAAAAACCATAAATAACACACACACACAAATTTACTTCATTGTTTAGTTGATAAATGAATTTCTCTTACGTTTCCTCCGCCCATTAGGACTAATTAAATTAAGCGCTACAGGAGACTCTCCGAGTTGCCAAAAACTACTCGCAAAATGTTGGCCGAAAACAAAAAAAAAAAAGCGAGACGAGTTTTTCGCTGGTTCCCAGTTGCAGTTGCTGCTGCTGCTGCATAAATAAAATGGCGCAGATAAAAATGGCCCACGGTGCGACTACGACTGCGACTGTCTGTCGGCAGTTTTTGCTCTCTTCCTCTTCTCTTCTCTCTCCTCGTTTTTCGTCATGTTCTTTTTGGCCAAAAGGCCATAAAATGGCTGTCTATGGGGTACATAAACATTTAAAAGGGTTCACATAGTTTGTGTACCCAAGTCAAGTGGCGAACTGCACATATTGCCGGGGCATGTGCGGATCTGTGTGTTTATTTTGGGTTTCAGCTGCAAAAATTTGGAAAGTGCTGCACAAAATGCTTGTAAAGTTTTTAATATTTAGCTGAGCAAATTATGAAAAAATTGAAATAAGTTACAAGTAGTTACATAAAATCTGAAATATTTGAGTCAATTTGTTAAAGTATTTTTTTTCGCTCTACCCTGTCCTTAGGTTATGCACAGTAAAATATAATTTTGAACAGTATAAACGATTCAAAATATTTTTAGAAAATTATTGTACATTTATAAAAAGTAATTTAATTACTGTTAAACTCTTATATATTGAACAAATTTTTGACTAAAAAAATCCACTTTGAACATATGTAAGTGAAAATTTACTTATATTTGAATTTAAAACGCTCCTAAAAGTAAACTTGTAATTTTTAAAGATTTGACGATGAAAAAGAGTGCAGAACAGATTGTAAAAAGATTTTTTTTATGTAAAACTAGTTTAAGTTTCCACTTCAGGTAAAAGCAAATATATTAAATTGAGATGGAAGCAACAAATAATAAATGGGATAAAGATTTTTATTTGCAGGGTATCTCAAAGTCTATAAGTAACGACTATGACACAAACAGACAGTTTGTCTTTATAACATTCAGAAATATACGACAGTTTTTTATCGTCTGTTTCTCTTTGTTCTGTTTATGCATTTCAGTTGAAATCATTTTAGTTTTTATATTTTGGCGACGAATTATCTTGAAAATCTTGAAAGGCGGCTGTCAGCAGTAAGGTAATAAGAGGTTTTCCTCTTCTTTTTCCATCTTTATTTAGCCACTTTAAACAACTCATTAAAATATTTATTAATTAGTTTGCTTTTATTCACTTAATATTTGCTTTACGTAATGAATGTGCTTTTAATTATTATAATACGAGTATGCCAGAAAATCAGAATGGAAAATTATCAAAATATTTGAGCAGTGAACACCGCAGGCCACTTGAATAATTTATACATATTCTATGGCATCCATTTAAATTAATTGCAGGTGTGACGCCAAAGTGCGCAATCAGCATAAACAACGAGCAAATTTAATCAAAAACGTATTTCAATTTATATGTGATACGCGTTGACAGCAAAAAATTACGAAAAATATGTATAATATTGAACAATTTTATTGGGAGTGACAAATATTAAATAGCCTTAAATAGTAAATAGATAGATTTTGTGGTTTTTCAAATCATACGAATCAGGAATGCAAAACAATCTCCATCAAGGATAAACTTGTTTTCTATAATATTTCGCTATTGTGCTCTGTTTTTATTTCATGAACAAACTGTTATACCCTTTGTAAGGGCACTAAAAATGTTCAGCAGACACATGAAAAAGTCGTTGATTTTTCCAAGCCCGATAATAATTGAATTTTTTATTGAAAATGGGGGCTGCAGAGAATGTGCAATGCAAGAGCTCTGATAACTATTAGGATAGTCGCTGAGTTGCCCTGGGGAGACAGAAACAGGGGAGGGAAAAGGGAATGAAGAGGAATTGTGAATTCAACTGAAACAGGAAAAGATGAGAGAAAGTAAATATCTTATGCAAACTTGCTAAAGTGGCTTTGAAATCTTAACATAACTTCCAACGAACTAAAAAACTTTTTTAGTGTTTTAAAATTTATGTCATAAATTAAATCAAATTGTATAAATCGAAAGACAGAATTTTTCTTATAACTTATCTTGAAATGTTGTTTTAAATATAGAATCATAAATTGAATCAAACTGTGTAAATTGTTAGATAGATAAAGACAGCTTTCTATTCACTAAACTTTAAAATATACGTAATTTTCCTAAAGTTAATAACTGATAAAATTTATATCCAAAATGAAATCAAATTAAGCCAGTTTTATTTTACTTGTATCTGAAAATGTGACTCCCTGTTTTTATTGGATTTTCTCACAGACTGTCGATTGCATTCATAGTTTCTCCTTTCATCTCCCATTTGTAGTAATATGTATTTGATTGTGTTCGGCCATTAAATGTTGAGCAAATTAAATAAAAACGTGAGCCGAAAGGTGTAAAAATGTGCTGCAACATTCGAGTACACAGTGTTTCTACAGTGTGTGGTGTAACATGACCATATGATGATAGTATTATAGTACATCGGACTTGTTCGCTTCTCTTCTGGCCTGACCGTTCGCACTTTATGTGTTTGTAATTGAAAATTAAGCGCCTGTCATCAGCTTTAGTTGGAGAATGCCGAGTGCAGAGCCAAGTTGAGTGTATGTGGGAGTGTGTGTGTGGCTAGGTGGGTGTGGTTTGTGTTAGGGGGTGATGCCTGTCGGCCAGCAGGTGGATGGGGTCGCATTTCGATTCAATGGCGCACTGGAAAATTGCCAGCTAACCGAGCGATGCACTTAAATCCGTGTGACGGCTGCCATGTGCGGTTAATTTGTTTCAAATCGGCTTTAGTCGAGCTTTCTCTGTAGAAATGTGCAGTAAAATAGTCTTGGATATTGTGTCCTTGCCTGTGGCTGATTAGTTTTTATTGCTTAGGAACCGAGGCAGTGGAAATGAAAAAGAAAATTGATAGATACCACGATAATAGCACAACTGAAGCTAATCTTGTCAGCTATTAAAAATCCCATAAGGAAACTAGGAGTAAAACTAAAATGTTTTTTTTAATGCTGGCAGATAAATCAGAATGTAAGAACTTTTGATTCTTAACTGTTAAACAGCCATTAAAATTATTTGAGGAAACTAGAAAACTAAAATTCAGAAACATTTTTGATAATGTTGTGAATTTGGTCTATAAAAACTGTTAACTATTAAAAACAACTATTATCGATATTTGGGCAAAACGAAGGTAAAAATACGGAGTGATTTAATAGATTTGGTCAAGTAAAAATATAATTTTATGTCATTGCTATCAAAAAAGCGATCAAAATATCTTGGGTATCTTTAAATCACACTATTTCTAATAGAGTATTTTCATTTCAGTGCTCTATGAATTCTATTTTATTTCTAGCCATAAAATGCTCAAATCAATAACCATTTCTATAATTTATTTATTTAATTAAAGCATTTTCAGACACTTGCCTGAAAGTAGGCAACAAAAAAATTGCACTCGACTCGATTGAAGCCAATTGCGCTTGCATGGCATTTGAGGGGGAGAGAAATATATGTATAGAGAGAGAGAAAGAGAGAGAGATAAAGAAAAAAAGAAATAGTGAAAACAAACAATAGAATTTACTACTAACCCAATTTGAATCGCATATTACCACAAGCAACAGCAACAAGCCACAATAGTAGCTACAACAATAACAACGACACGAGCCATTTTTAATGCGTCGCTGCACGCGATGGTAGAAACGCAACAACAACAGCAACAACAATAAAATATGAGCATACAAAAGGCGCAAGTAAAACTGGAAAGCGTCTAAAATTACGGAAATGTATGAAGAGCATTTTACGGCAGTGGAAAACGGGCTGAAAAACTGAAGTCCTATACAGTATATGCTTACATATATGTAAATGTGGTTAAATGAGCGTTTGTGTGTGTGTTAGTATTTGTATCTGTGTGAGCGTAGTTTGACTTTGTTTAAGTTTATAACAATGTTGTGCAAACAGACAAAGTAAAATGGAAGGATTCTCCTTTGATGGGCTTTTCCCTTTGCGGTCTGCCGGATGTAACAAAATTAATTTGCGACCGGTGACTTTGGGACTCGCCTCTGCTCAGTCATTTTGTTAGTTTTTTTCGCCAAAAAAAGAACACCGAATGTAAAGAGAAAAGGTGAAAAAGTAAAGGTATTTTATTACTGGCGTTTTTCTCACTAGTTGCGCTTGGCAAGCAACTCTGTGGCAACTCTTGCCACGAGCGTCCGTTTTAATGCTCATTATAATTATAAATATGTCTGTATGCATGTGTGTGTGTTAGTGTTAGTGTGTGTACTTGCTGTAGTCTCAGCATTTTTATGGGCTCTTGATGCCGCTCCCTGTGCATCGAGGCAAGCTGCAAATCAGCACAAAACAAGCTCACTTAATGACTTGCCCGCCAGGTGGCGTTGCACAAAGCATTATGAGTGTCTAAAAGTATGTGTGTGTGTGTTTTGCTTCCTTATGTATACATACAACACATTTCATACGCCCCGTTGCCGCAACGACATTGTCATAACCGTCTAGAAAATGTCACAATGGGTATATCAGTTTTAAATGATTGAGGATAGAAATAATATAAAAAAAGTTAAAAAAAAGTAGTTAAAAGAAAGTTGTATAGTATGAAATTTTGTAAAATACTTTCTAAAATTTATAAAATTAAAGATTCAAAAATTATCATGTAAGTTTTCTAATTTCAATCTTACTTTTTGGAACATCTAAAATTATAATTTGAAACTGATGTACCAAAAAATCAGATTATTCACTTTTGTGCAGGTATATTCATAGTCCGTATTGCTTCAACTTACACATCTCGCTTGGGCTTCGTGTTATGCACACTTTTAACACCCAACACTGAGGTGCTGACATGACCCGGGCACATTAAATAGACTTTGCAAATTATGTGAGAGGGAGTTGAAACAAAAATAAAGAGAATGTGGCACATGCAGGGCAGTCAACTCTATAAAAGTTGCGGTCTGTGTTGCATGGGAAAAACCTTTCCTAATGAATGGGAAATTTGCATGTCCTTGCAGTTGAAGGAACAGTAGTATGCACATAATTATATGGTCATGAAGTTGTATCCTTGATGAACATGTGCACAACATTAAATGCGGCAAATGAGCAGCTGAATAACAGTTAAAATATATGGCTTTAAGCTGAGAATGAAAATAGAAGATACAAATATTTTTTTTATAGAGCTAAAAGTTAAAATTTTGCGTTTTATGACACTAAAAAGGATGTAATATTATTTTGAATGGGATTGCTTAAGTATTGATACTTTTCCTTGGAGAAAATGAAATTTGGAACATGATTTGCAGCTTGTCATATTTGATCATGTGTTTTCTACTTAAGAAACGTATGTAAATTAAATATTATTGTAGTAGCTGAGATTTGTGGGTAACAGCATTTACATAATAATATGTATTTCGCATGAGAAAATGAAATAAGAAAATATCAAAATCGATATGCCCACTTAATGTACACATATATTCATAGATTTAAAGAAGAAAACTAGAATTGAACTGCGAAACACCCTGTAATAAAGTTGCTGGAAAAAGCTTGATCTACCTGTATTTAATTGAGAATAATTCTACTATAAAGTTACTGAAAGAATATTGATTTATTGTAGAGTAATCATAAATATTTGATATTTTAAGATATATTATCTCTAAGAATTTGAAACTCGCTTTTTTCTACTGACTCTAGTATACCCCTTTTAGCACTTTCAATAGGTATAAGGGAATGTACCTTAATAAAAGTTTTAAGTTAGCATGAGTTCCCTCAGCGAGTATACTCGTATCTATAGCATACTTGCGAGGGCTTATGCAAATGACCTTCGTTCTCTATTCGGTTGCTCGCCTTGTTGTTGTTGCTTTATTCAAGCTGCATAATTGAGAAGAGCAAAGGAAAAGCCAAAGCAAAAGCTGTAAGAAAAAAAATGTACGTTGGAAGACTACAAAACCTTTGACGTTTGAAACTTTTGTTTTTGTTACCCTTATATCTCTCTCTGTCTCTGTCTCTCTGCTTTTCTCTTTTGACTGTCTGTCTGTTTTGTCGGTATTTACGCTTGAGCGTGCACTAAGACAACTGCACATCCTGTGCCCCACTCACACACACACTATCACACGCACATACCTTCATGTCAATGATAGAGCGTCCTTCAGAAACTATGCTAACATGTGCTGCCAGCAACATCTCCTAGCACTCAGTAAACTAAAAAAATAAAATGAAAATCAAATAAAATAAATTAATTCTCAGCAGGCTACAACAAAATATACATATATTTTTATTCGTTCTTCTTAATGACAACTTTTAAGCATCGTTTTAAGTGCCATCGCGTTGACAGTAATTAACTTTTTAGTTAAAGTTGAGTAGTTGAACTTATCTGGCTCAATTGCATGCCTTAATTTTAGCCTGATTTGTGTCGAAAGTTATATCAGTCCTCTTTGAGTCTCCGCAGCATTTTAGCAGGTTCATAATGCCAACATCTTTTGCCTCAAACTATACACAAGTTTTGACCCCTTCTCTTTTCCCTCTTCTTTGCTGCTCTCATCTCCATCTGCTGCGAAAACTTTGCAAAGTTCAAAGCTGAAACTATGTGAACTGCATTTGGAATGCGGCAAATTTCTGGCCACTTTTGGGTAAAGTCAAAATCTGAACCAACGCATATTTTAAAGAAGAAATAACAACTTTGCTGCAGTGCTTAAAACGTTCACGAAAATGTAGCACAAGAAAAGCTAACGATTAAAACAAAATGTGTTTTGGTATGTTTATCAGTGTTGAAAAGCTTAGTCAAAGCAGCAAAATTTTTCTAAGAAAATTTTATTCAAAATTATCTTAAATGCTGCCATAAACTTTGATATATATTTTTGATTTAATTTTAAATTGTGGGAAGAATATTTAAATACAATTAAATGATTTAGTCCATAAACTAATTTTAAAACTACATTTTAATCTTGAAATTATTAAGTCTCACATAGTATCCATTAAATTTTCTACTCAAATTTAAGTATAATTTATATTTTTTCCCGTGCATGTGCCTTTAAGTATGCTAAAGTTTCTAAACTTGCAGCAAGCACATCCAGAAACTGACGCTAATGGCAACTGACAGCCTCGTATTTAGGATATTTCGAAACAGAGTCGTTACTCATACGCCACGTTGCCCTCTCAAACTTTTCATTTCCTCTGCTCGTTAGCCTTGTCGTTGGCGTCAAAATTAAATGACATTGTTTTCGAGGCGCGCAACTCAATCGTAAATCATGTGATTGTTGTTTTTGTTGCTGTTATTTTTTAGTAGTTGTTGTAATTCGTGTTCGTTGGCAAAAGGTAAACAATGTCACATAAAACCCGCAGTTGTCAGTCGGTTTTTCCGTCCATATACAACCCACATGTGCTATATAGAGCTAAGAGAAACCCCAACAAAAATTTGATATATATGACAGTTGTTATTGTTATTCTTGACGTTGTTCTCGTTGATGTTGTTGTTGTTGTGCTGTATTTTCTCCCCTTTTGACAGTTACATGCGCTGCACTGCAGAATGACAAACGAGAAGAGAAGAAAAAAAAAATAAAGCGAAAAAAAAAACAAAAAAAGGAAAACTAGAAAAGAACATTTTTGTAGTATTGCAAAAAGTTGCATAGTTTTGTTGTTGAGTGTAAGAAACGAAGTTTTTATGTGTGTACGTGACAGTCAGCATTTTCCTTCTTTTCTATACTCTTTCTTTTTTTTGTTTTTTATTCTATATTTGAAGTGGAGAGAGTCGGTGGGGGGGTGAATTTGGGTCAACTACTATCGACTGGCAGTTGTTGCCTTTCAAACTGTCAGCGACACGAGTAACGAGAAGGAAAAAAAATACAGTTTGTAGAAGTGTTGCGGCAGTCACTGGAGAGATGGACAGTGTTCGTTTGGGTTGTTAGGTTGTTGTTGCTGTTGTTGTTGTTGTTGTTGCTGGGTTGGTGATGTTTGGAAGCCACTCAAGTGCAGTGAAATTTGATTTCAATTGCCATATGATTTTTTGAAAATGCAATTGGAAAAGTGTGGAAATGGGTAGAAAAAAAAATATAAGGGTGTGGCAACGAGTGCAACGAGTGCATTGATGGAATGAAAATGTTGGCTTAAATAATTTAGTTGATTACGTGGTTACAACGCCCTAAAAGGTCAAGAAGCGGTTAAAAGTGCCTTTTGAGTTGAATTTATAACAGTGCAGAGGGTGAAACATTTTAAAAATATGTTGAATATATGAAGAAATAACTAAACATTTATTTATTTTAATAAAAAGAAATACTGAATAGTACAAAATTTATAAAGCCATTATTAATATATAGCTTATCTATTTAGATCAACGGTGGGCACGCAGTGGCTCCGGGAGCAGCGACTGCTCCAGAGTTTAGATTTCGTGCCCACCGCTGATTTAGATTATGTTCCCTTATTTAATACGTGCTGTTCCACAAATGTTCTGCTCAGACTCCGAGTGATTTGTAGATAGAGAAATTCAACTGTTGTTTTGAAACTCAAATCATTAGACATCGTATCTTTATATCTTTCATTATATATCGAACATGTGGTCCCTTTATCTATCTTTCATTACACATCGAATATGTGGTCTCTCTTATCTCTTGTGCATTGGCTATTTAACTGTTTTATTCTCTTTTTGAATTTCATTTTACATTTTCACTTTGGAAATCAGAGATGCACACACACAACACACACACACCCCCCAAGAGCTTTCAGTCATAAACCACAACATTCACAATGAGCATTACGAAATCCCAAAAACCACAGACAACTGAAACATACTGCGCAATTCAGACATAGAGACAGACAGACAGACACAGAGAGACAATGTTGCCAATGGATTGAAATGCACAACAGTTAGAGGCAACAATAACAATATGCAACAAAAGCAACAATAACAACATGCAACAGACATGAACAAGGGTAACAATGTTACCAAAAGATAATAAACATGACCACAAAATGTTTTAGCAGCTTCATTATTGTCAACAGTTTTGGCCTGCAAAATGCGATTTTCAAATTTGCAATTAGTAATTAAACGAGTAAAGAGAAATTCAATATTTTGCTCATTGAGGCGGTTAATGAGCGGCGGCATTGGAAATGCCACAAATGCGATAATGCAACTTATAGTACTTGCCACAGACTTAATATCCCATTTAATGGAGCGTAATTCGTGACCTTCACAAACCCAAACAAATGATGATGATTACATTTTACTTTGAAATCTGCTATAAAATGTACGCTTTCAAATCAATTTCCCATTGCAATTGCAATTTGGAAAATTGCTTTTGGTGGGTGAGGCAACAACACCCACAACTCAATAAGGTGTAGATAGCCAAGAGGACTCATCAATTCAATGTTGCAATCGAATAATTTACATTTGAGATTTTGTTGTTGCTTCAATTTATTTCTATCTATCGTTTTCTTGCTTTAAATTTCTTTAGTATATTGCATAAAGTTTGCAGTTGAATTTTGTGTATGGTGTTTGAGGTGAAGGCAAAAAAAATCAAGTTGCACGTACATTTTATCCTGTTGCACAAGGCTGCCCCGTGTGATAAATGTCCGCTCGGTGCCAGAGTCCTGATTCCCTTGAGCATGATAAATTACAATGCATATTCTAAAACGAGTCTCACATACCGAACAGCTCTGAGAAAATTAGAAAATGTGGAAAACTACGTGACATTTAAAATGTCCTGATAAACTCATTAACTACAGGAGAGAAAGATATCCATCACTTATTTTCTAAATACATTTTTAAATTATTAATATGTGTAAAACTTGGAGTAAAAATTAACGAAATTAAAATTTCAATTTCATTATAAATTTCAATAAATCCAAATCCGAATTGTTTCTTAAAATTAGGAAAATTATCTACGGCGCCAAAAGGATTATTAAATTAGTATTCTCATCACAAAAACTAGTAAAAAATGTTTTTGTTCATCTCACAGCTTTGTTACATTTATAAATAAAATTATTGTGAATTTGTAAGACTAGAAATTAAATATGTATAATATAGAGATGAAATGTGTAAGCATGTTTTCTAAAGAATTCGATTACCAGTTTTCCTGTTAATTTTTAAATTTTCCTAATAATCCCTTAAGTTGTAATCCGTTTATCCTTGGCAACGAATTCCCTTCAACTAAGTCTCTTAATTACAGACTGTCTGCTTCTTATTTGTATAGTATGTGTTGTGCAACATAAGCAGCTCTAAGCTCACTTGCCCCACGTGTTGCGCAAATGTTTCGACACATAAATTTCGAGCTAAATTTCCAGCTAAACGCACATTAAATAAAACGTAAGCACACACAATAAAAATATGTATGTATTTGTTTTTATCCTTATGGCAATCATAAGAAACTCGTTTTTATAAAAACACCCAAAAGGCGGTTTTATTCCTCGAAATGTTTTTCACTTTCTTCCCTCTTCGCCCACGAAGTTCACAATACAAATTAAAATGGCAAATGTTTTTTTTTCGTCTTCATTTTTTCTCCCATCTTTTTTTTGTTTGGCTTTTGTTATGACCTTTGCTTATTGTGTGCCTGTTTATATACCCTGCAGCTATTAAAATTCATTGAGAAGGGTATAATAAAGTTGTCTAATAGATAATAATAAAGGACATAGATACTCAAGATGATACTGAAGGATTGATTTGTAGGCATTTAATTTCATATCTCTTGCGAGAAAATTTTGTTCATTTCAAAAGCCGTTTAGTAGGGTTTCATTTGAAATCTACTTTGGCATCAAATTTACTGTTTGAATTCCAAGTATTTTTCATTGAATCTATTTTGTAAAAGGTAATTAATTCTAAAATAAAATTTCACTGGAATTTAGGTGGATGTTAAACTGTTCGCACTTTTTAAACATCTAAATTATCTTCTATTATAATTTAACAGCGATCCAAACCATTTAAACAGAATTTTTGCACAGCAAAGTATTTTTAATTATGTAATTACGTATGTATCTCAATTACCTTGGAAGCAGTAAACCATATTTTAAATAAGTAAAGAGTATCTTCCATTCTAACACTCTCAAATGCTGAATTTTCTGTTGGTTTTCTCTAATTTGTTTTGCAAGCTCAGCATTTTTGCTATGAATGGGATTTTTTTAGTCTATGCATAAAAGTATGCAATGATTTTTTTTTTGCTATCGTTTCCGACTCAAACAGCAGGCAAAATGAGAAAATCTTTAAAAAAATCTTATTTCTGACTGAATTGCAACTATTTCTGAATAGTAGTCTTCTCTCATCCACCTCACAGCATGTGTTTTGCTTAATGACTGCCACTTGAGGCTGAAACGACAGCTGCAACAAGAGCTGTCCAAGAATTGCACATAAATTTTGGAAAACGAGTGTCACGGCCTGGGGGACAATATCGAGTGTAAAATATGTTCAGCTTAACTATCTAACATTAATTGTCCCGCTGACAGTCTGTATTTGTCTCTTTCTCTTACTTTATTTCTGTTTTATGCATCTCTTTCTTCGATGTCTGCGTCTAGTCGCCATAAAAATGATTTAATTTTACGCACGACTGCGGACTTGTCTAAAATTATTGCGCTCTCAAAAAAGAAAGAATTGCCAAAAATGTAAAACGCGGCGCAATTTTTAACGTACGAATAAACACATACACACTTTGAGATACACACTCTCTCTCTCTCACTTTCACATACACACTCTTTTTTTCACTCACCCAAAATTTAAAATGTAAATCAAAAATAAGAGAAGCTGTTTAACTGTGAGTTACTCCGTAAACAACTTTAAGTTATTGCGTGAGCTTCGCTATCGAGCTAGAAATATTATTGTTGTGCAACTTTTTGAGTTTTTGAAAAATGGAAAAAGCTGAATTTCGTGTTTTGATTAAACACTGTTTTTTGATGGGAAAAAATACCGTAGAAGCAAAGACTTGGCTTGATAAGCATTACGGGGTCTCTGCTCCAGGTAAATCAACCATTTGCGATTGGTATTCCAACTTTAAACGCGGTCGTACAAGCACCGAAGACTCGAAGCGTTCGGGAAGACCAAAAGAGGTGATTATCCCAGAGATCATCAGACAAGTCCGTCAAATCGTATTGACTGATCGAAGAGTCAAAGTGCGTGAGATTGCTGAGACTGTGGGCATATCGACTGGGTCAGCGGTTTCGATTTTGCATGACCATTTGCATATGAAAAAGCTCAATGTAAAATGGGTGCCGCATTTCCTAGATATTGAACAAAGGGAAAAACGAGTGGCCGATTCCAAGTCCTGTTTGGACATGTTTAACCGAAATCCAAGCGAATTTTTGCGTCGATATATCACCATGGATGAGACTTGGATCCATCACTACATTCCGGAGTCCAATCGGTCATCAGCTGAGTGGCGGGAGGCCGGTGAAAGCCGTTCGAAGCGTGTGAAGGCAAGTCGATGGGCTGGTAAGGTTTTTGCCAGTGTATTTTGGGATGGACATGGTATAATACAACATCGGTAACAAAAGAATATTATCAGCACGCCTGCATTTTGGCAAAAGAAAACTTTTTTCATCAAGACAATGCACCAATAGCCGCTTTTAACGATGGAAAAAATCAAAGAGTTAGGTTAGTACTGCTTGCTCATCCTCCATAATTTCAGATTCGACACTTCGGTGACTACTATCTCGTTTTCAAACTTGAAATATATGGGTTTCAGGGAAAAGATTTGCCCAATGGTTATCAGAAAACAGCCTATTTTGAGGACCCTTCAGACCACTACAAAAGGGCATCGAAATGCTGAGCATCAGCTGGACAAGGTGCATAGCTAGGACGGAGACTACAGTTGAATGAATATGATTGATCAAAAAAAAAAAAAAAAGTCTTTTTCACTGTCAGTCCCGAAGTTTTTTTGAACGATCTAGTATGTACAATATATCTATTTTCAAGCTGTGATGAACTCCATAATCAAAGCATCCTCAGTTTATGAGCGACGATTTTCAATTTTCTCATATTTTCAAACAGCTGTCACCTGCATATACACGTCATCTGAATATTGCGCAATATTGAAAACGTTTCGCATTTGGTTTTCAATTTGTTTTATATTATTGGCAGACGTTTTCCATGCATATAAAAATATGATGCGTATTTTTGCAGATTGCGCCGCAAAATATGCATCATATTTTTATATGCATGGAAAACGTCTGCCAATAATATAAAACAAATTGAAAACCAAATGGGAAACGTTTTCAATATTGCGCAATATTCAAATGACATGTATATGCAGGTGACAGCTGTTTGAAAATATGAGAAAATTGAAAATCGTCGCTCATAAACTGAGGATGCTTTGATTATGGAGTTC
>JBAMBJ010000214.1:0-12028 GCA_037043495.1 Drosophila recens
TTTTGCCAAATTTATACTCGATGTCAAAAAGTTGTAAAAATCGGATTCGCTACAAATTGTATGCCAAAAGATTACGAAAGTAAAAGAAATTAAAACTTATTAGGAATGAGCAGGGCAATTGGCCAAATTGAGCTGGCTAGGCTCAATGAGCTCTTTGTTGGTAATGGCGATAATGGAAAGTTGGTAAATATCCGATTGGTAACCGTCAGAACAATCAGCAACAAAGAGGAAAAAAATAAAAGCGAATTGAATGGAAATGTAATGACATATCCAACAACACATGCATACATATATACACACACATACACATACATACATCCATATTCACATATACATACACACATATATTTACACTTATGTATTTTGAAAATCCGGTTTCAAAGTGAATCGAATTAAAATCACACACACACAAACACATACGCACATAACATGTATATAAAATGCGAGAAAATAAAAGCAGCGCAGCAACAACAACGTTGCAAGATAAAAATAAAAATAACAACAACAAACTTACAGTTTAAACGAAAGAAATCAAAAAATCCGGTTTAAATTTCATAAAAATTCAATAATATTACATATTTTGCTGGCACCTCGCAAAAGCCGGAGCCAAGTTACAGCTACAGGACAGCGTTATAGGACTTTAATTATGTGAAAAACTTTGCTAACCACCCACTGAATGCTCCCACTTGGCTCATTCCAATCAGACGAATTGAGGCCGCTGTTAGCTAACAGTAGTTCCCGTTCTAATTGCCAATGCTCGCTCTTACAATGTTAAGCTATGCTCTCTCACGCACACACACACACACGCATACATGTCATGATAAAAACTCTCTTTGCAATGAGCAGCGTTAGAGCGAGTTAGCAGACTGTTGATTTGCTCTCTCAACTGGTTGACCTATTTTCCAGTTTAGTAATATGTCAATGTGTGCATCGTTTGTATGTGTTTGTGAATGTGTGTGTATGTGCTGCTTGCTGTTGCTGTCTTGCTCTATCTAACGCTTTGTTTTGGTTTTGCTTTTTGCGTTTCTTTTCGTTTCGTTTCGTTTGGGTTTTGTAACTCAAAGATTGCATTCAAAGGCAATGGAGCACCGGCTGTCGCTGTCGCTGCGCTGCTTTCGTTGCTTGCTTTATATATTTTTTTCGTAACTGCGTATTTGTTGTAATGCCAGCAACGCTCTGTTGAATACAGTTTGTTGTTGCTATGTCTGCCTATTTTGCGCTTTGGAATTTTCACTCGAGAAATGATTAATCGAATTTGTCAGATAACGCATCTTTGCAGTTGGGCGCCGACGCATTTTTCGCTACAGGTTGTCTATCCAATGCGCATCTACTATCTCATAATCCGCTCAAGATTAAAAAATAAGGCAAAATAAAAATGTTAAGCTCTTATTTTTTTATGTAAATATTAAAGCTTTATCAGATCAAATGTATCTCTATCGGTATGTGTGTTTGTTTATGTATTTAACCTCCGCCTATGATCCCCAGAAACTACGCAACGCCCTTTGGGCGTCTATCGCAATTGGCGTTTTCAACAAAATGCTTGTGGCATGAAATCCACCCCAAAATACATATCAACATAACAAAAACAACAACACAAATCTATGCGCCCATACATACAACATACTTGTATGTGTGTACAAAAGTATTTACAGTATGTCGAGTAATTGTTTTGACAAAGGAAATAATTCACATATGGGAATTTCCAGATAAGGTCAGTGGGGATCAATAAATAAACAAAAAAAAAACCCTTTCTTTTGGGATTTTTTCTTTCTTTTTTTTAAACTTTAGAGCAGGTAATTTTGATTTGAAATCGTCATAGCTGATTACCTATTTTTGCATTCAGCGGGAAATTTTGAATTTTCCAATGCATTATTTATAATATTTGTTAGCTGTATGCGTATTATATAACATATATATATTGGAGTCATCAAAAAAATTAAAATAACCTTTGGGACAAAAAAGGACTTATAAAATAGTTTCGAAAAATAAATACAGTCGAACTTCCCTAACTCGAACTTCCCCAACTCGAAGTCTCTCTAACTCGAACAAAATCGAGTGGCAATACTTGGCAAATTTCATACAGTTCTACTTCCCTAACTCGAAGTCTCCCTAACTCGAACCTTTTTTCGTGGATAATGGTGATTCGAGTTAGGGAAGTTCGACTGTACAAACAAATTTAGACCTTTAAATTGCCCATATTTAGTTTTGTGAAGTAAATACCCAGCTGGAGATTTTTGGTGTGTAATACTGAGTTATAATTGATTATGATTTTAACATGTTTAACCCATTTTTAATACAGAAAAATAAATTTTATTTAAATTTAAGCTTAATTTTTTTTGGTTTCTAGTGCTTTAAGACATTAGTCACTATTATAATACTATTATTCAGTTCAATATTAGCTTTAGTTTTAAGTTTTAAAAATAAATACAGTCGAACTTCCCTAACTCGAATCACCATTATCCACGAAGAAAGGTTCGAGTTAGGGAGACTTCGAGTTAGGGAAGTAGAATTGAATGAAATTTGCCTAGTATTGCCATTAAATTTTGTTCGGGTTAGAGAGACTTCGAGTTAGGGAAGTTCGAGTTAGGGAAGTTCGAGTTAGGGAAGTTCGACTGTATAATTTAAGTTTACAATTTTTAAAATTTCAGTAAACTTTTGTGATACATGAATAATAAATTATATTATTTCTTTTATTATTATTATTACATTTTTTCTTTTTAATCTTTATACTTCATTTTATATTATTTTTTTAAATACAACTGAACTTCCGTAAGTCAAACTTGTATAACTCGAATTTCTCTCTAACTCGAGCTTAATGAGTGACAGTAAAATTAAGAATATTAAGAAAAATAACTCTATAAGTCGAATAGTGTTTCGAGTTAGGGAAGTTCGACTGTATGTATGTATTTTTTTTTATTATTATTTTTGTGTTTTATTTAGTTTTTGTTTGTCACATCAATTCCTTGAAGCACTGTATGTATGTTATGTTCCTATGTTGGCCCCTGTAGCGCTGATGGATATAAAAAAAAAAAACGCCATTCTCGTCACTTGCTCCCCCATCCGCCGCTGCGAGACGCCAGCGTCGCTGCGCTATGCCTACAGAGGTCATTCCAAAGGCAACAACAATGCCAATAACAGCCAGCTACAGCCAACATAAAGCAAAAGCCCCCCAAAAATCAGAAATATGTATGTAGCATATCTGTACATGCATACATACATACATACAATATTCACAACAATAAACAACAACAACAGTCGCGGCAACAGCAGCGCAGCAGCAGCAGCAGCAGCAGTGGAAACATCAACAACAGCAGCAGCAACATAGAATTGTTGCCGATGTAAACAAAAGCAGCTGTTACTTGCTGAGAGGCAAAGAGAGCAAGATCACACTCACACACGCAAACGCAATGGAGCGCTCTCTTTAACTGTTAAATTTGTGACGTTGACAGAAAACCGGCCGGCAAGTTTTACAGCAAATGCCCTGCAAAGAAAAATCAATAACATTAGGCATTCATTATATTAACATCAACTTATTGGTTTGAAATAAGCGTTGTTAAACTTTTTGCTAATATGATACGAATACAAGGACTACTTATTGGAAACTTTTACATAAAATATATGAAATATTTAATATGTTTACCTTAAATAATAAACAGAGAGTCAGCAATAAACATTAATTTAACATCTTATTTCAACACACACTCAGTTAGGGTATTGCAGAGTCGAAAAATGATGTGTGTGCGCTCTCATTTATTATGTTGTTGTTTGTTGGCTGTTTTGCTCTGCTCAACAGCTGTTTTCGCAACATTGTTGCTGCACTGCCAACAACAGCTGTTATCGTGTTGGCAGCGTTTCTCTCTCTCTCTCTCTCTGTTGTTGATACTCACACAAACACACACACATGCAGTGAGTTATGCGGCGCTCTGTTGACGTTGTGAAAAATGTTGACAAGTGTTTAACTTTTTGTTAACTGCGTAGTTTTTTTTGGGTTGGGGCTGGCAGCAGCAGCGACGTCGACATTTGCTGTTATGCTGGCAAACAGACGATGGCGTCATAGACACGCACACACACACACACAGATACCAATAGAGATGCATGTGTATGTGTGTGTGCCTACGTATCTATGTATGTTGCTGGCTCAGTATGTTGATAAGCGACACTGCGTAGCTACAAATTGGCGATAATTACGTGCTACGTGCGGGGGTGGCAAACAGACAATATCCAATTTAATTAAGCTACAATGCATGATTAAGTAAATACGTAAATACCGATGTATGTATGTATGTTTTTAATGCCGTATTTGTATGAATCTTGACACATCGACAAGGCAAATTAACAGATCCGTTAGAAATTAACATTTTTTGGAATAGATGCCGCTGTTAAGTCAGTATCGAGGCCTATGTACATACATACATATGTACATTTAAACATACTGACATGTGGCAAATGCATTTTCGACGATTTCAAGAGCATGTTTCTCAAGTATTTTACGTATTATGCTGGCTGGCAGCAGGGGAAAAACTCTCGCACACACATACAACTGCATCTATGTAGTTTTCCAAGCAGGTACATATGTATGTGTATGTGTATGTGTATGTGTATGTTATGTCCAATGAAAGCATAATATAAAACAAACGAAGCAACAGCAACAGAGAGCGCGCGCTAAAGAGCGTGAGTGAGTGAGTGAGGGCGAGAGAGAGAAAGAGAGAGAGAGCGAGCAAGCGAGCGAGAGTTTGATTGTATGCGAGTGTTGCTCGGCTGCGCGTAACTGTAACTCGTTGCCGCTCGTTTAGTCTTTGATAGCCAACTCTCGTGTACAGACCGATAAGCGCTTATTGCGAGTCGCCGCCGTCAACGTCAACGTCAACTTAATAGACGCCAAAATTGAACAATCTCAAAACAAGCAGCAAATAAAACACAAAATAAAGTGAATATCTAAAACCAAAACAATAATAATAATAACAGCGGTGACTGTTTGTTATTTAAATAACAAAAACAACAACAAAAAAGTGCATTGGGTAACCCCCAATAACAACAACAACAACAACAGAAATATCAACAGCAACAACAATTTAATCGTGCAGCATCAGCAGCAACAACAACAGCGGCAGCAGATTGCATCCATTTTGCTCTCTGGCGCTTTGTGTGTGTGTACGTACATAAGTGTGTGCATGTGTATGTGTGCTTAAGAGTGCGAGAAGAAAGAAAAGAAAAACTTGGAAGAAAAAGTGAAACGACCGGCAGCGAAAGCAGCGTGAAAGCAAACCAAGCAATAAATAGAATATTAAATATACATATACATACGTATGTGTATATGCATATAAATACATTTTATATATGTAAATATTAAACAGCTCAAATTGACAACAAAGAACAATAACATATCGACAACAACAACAACAATTGTATGTGACACAAACATTTCAGCAACATTTTTTGTTGACAGATTTTGCATTTACTGTTACTGTTACTGTTAGTGTTGCACAGTGGCACTAGAAGCTATCAAGCTGCCGCTAACAAGGCCCAAAATTGGATTATGCTTAGGCACAAACGCAACATTAAAGCCAAAGCCAAAACGACGGAGCATGTGAAGTTGAAGCTGCCCGGAATAACAGATGCACTGCATCCACAAGCATCCACAGCATTTAAAGAACGCGATTCAGATACAGATACAGATTCAGTTACAGATTCAGTTACAGATTTCATCATCCCCGTCCAAGCGCTGCAATTGCGTCTCGAGTATAATCAACATTTGAATCAACGTGTCACACTCTGCTTGGAGCTTTATCACAAGAACATTATCAAGAAACTCACCGAGCTCAACAAAATCAACGTCTATAAATTGACCAAAAACGTTTGCCAGACTTAAAAAACAAAACAAAACAAAAAACAATTCAATTCAATAAAAAATCAAACTGTGTGCAACAAGTTGCTTGAAGCAAGTGAAAAGCTCAAAAGTGTTTTGAAAGTTCAAAAGTGTCGAAAAACAAAAGTGCAATAAAAGTGCAAAAAAATAAAGATAAAAAATGAAAAGTGCTAAGAAAGCTGGTGCCAAGCAAGCAAGCCAAGTTAATATGCTGAGCTCATAGTAAAACTAAAAGCAAGTCAAGAACAAGTCGAAAAGAAAGTGAGTGAAAATAGTAAGAAAGCCTAATTTTCCACTGCTAAAAACAACCCACCCCGGCAATATATTAATTTAAATATATATATATTTAAATTATTATAATAATAATAAAAATAAAATACAAAAATGTCAACCAGTCGCCGCCTGGCCAAACGCTCAATAATTGGCACCAAAGTGTGCGCGCCCGGTCCGGACGGACTCTGGTATTCGGGCGTCATCCAGGACGTTAAGACGCCCGCCTCAATGTCCGGCGCATTGGCGCCGCCGCCGGAGCCAATGCCCCCGCCCACTTTCCTTGCCCCGGGCGATGCGCAATTGAACGCGGATACTCGATATATTGTTCGATTCGATTTCAAAACGACTGTCGGAGTCGGAGTCGGGGACGCGTCGGAATCGGTTATTGTCGAGACACGACGCGCCGCTGCCGCCGCCGCTGCTGCTGCCGCTGCCGCCAGTGGACATCTGAGTCCGGCGCAGGCATTGCGCCGTAATGCCATGACAAAGGAGTTCCGTGAATCGGATCTTATCGGACCCGGCTTCCGATCCATAATGAGCATCAAGCTGCAGCCAGGACAACGCATCTTCCTGACCTACAACGGACGCGAGCAGAGCGGCGATGTTGTCCAGCATGATGTCAACAAGGACGAGGTCGTGGTAAAGATAACCACAGTTGGAAATGAGGTGAGTCAGATGGGAATATAATCTAAAGTTACTTTATAAAACTACAGACGAACTTCCCTAGCTGGATCCACTTATTATTCAAACAAAAATTTATGGGGAATTTGACTTATGAAATTCGTTTTTCTAAGTTTATCAAGTTTATTGATCTTCGATTAAGTTCAAGTTACAGAAAATTCGAGTTAAAGAAGTTTGAGTTATGGAAGTTCCACTGTATAATAAAAATACTCTTGATGTTATGTTTTTAACTATTCAGACATATGAATATCAATACCTTATCGAATTTATACCCCAAGTTGTTCAAATATATCATAACATACGCAATTCTCATTTTGAGATTTAAAATAAATTGCACTTAAAATTTTAGATTTCTTTCTCATCAGCTCTTTTCTGTAATATTTTCTTTGATATGATATCTTGAATTGATGTATAAATTTATCATCAAAATATACTGTTAAGATAATATCTTCTCAATAATCACTATATTTTTAACATCATATCTTATTTATATGAGTCCTTCTCTTCTTCTAAAGTTATTATTATATTTTTATGGGACAGTAATCACACGTCAACTTTCAAATAATATTCCCTCCAGAAATTTGAAAATAATTATGAAATACTTTCCCCTACAAATATTTGATATCAACTATCAAAAACTATTCTAAAATAATATCTTTTAAGTGGCCTATTTAACATATACTCTCACACTTAACTAAATTCAAAGCTTTGGCTTTAGCTTTGGATTTGTTTGTTGTGTTCCCCTCCCCCTGCCACCATTTGTTGCACTTTGCGTCCGCCCACGACTCGACAATTGTGCAGCTGTGGCGCTGGCGGCATTTGCTGCAAACTGTGCCAAGGTCAGAGTCAGAATCAGAATCAGCCTCAGCCTCAGACTCGGCGACAATCATGTTGGGGGCGCTGCACATATGTATCTATATATCTATGCTTTTATGTATCTATGTATCTATGCTTGGCCATGCAATGTGGCGAGAGCATATATTATATTATATACACACATACATATGTATGTACATATATGCTTATGTGCAATGCATTGCATACGTCGTGTCTATGCGTCTATGTGGCAAGCTGCTGCTTTGGTCACTAGCAAATTGGTTTTGAGGGTCGCATTTCACGCTTTTCGAGTCACGTATCTGGGTTAACTCGGGCAACTGAGTGTTGGCCTTCTTCCGAATTCCCTGGATGGCCTAAATCCAAAGCCAAGACAATAACTTTTATATATGTACTCGTATCAAAGCAAATAAATGCCAATTTAAGTTGATGAGAAATTATTGTATTATATTTCACATTGCAGCATAAACTATGTTGACCTGATTTATTATTTTGTAGACGATTTCCATGTGTCACTTTATAGTGACAGTTTGTGAGTCTTACTTATCTGAAATTTAATATTTTAAATGATTAAAATTGGATAGATAAAATATGCATATTTCTAACTACAACTTCGATAAGGTTTTAGAAAAGAAGTTAATCTAAATTCGGTTTCCCAGATAAGAAATATTTGTTATCTATCTTTTTAAAATATTTTCCAAGGTCACATTATATCTTCAGCTCGTTTTTCTAACTTTTCAGACATGAAATAATTAAATCTATATTTTGAATACACTTTTCTTTGAAGCAACTGTAGCTCAACGCATTAGCTCATTAAACAAGCTTTAGCTATATTTAACCATCTATAAATATATCATTATTATGATAAAATTTGTTTTTTTATATTCTGAAAATTTCTTCGACTCAATTGAGTTAATCAACAGAATTTAAAATAGAAAATTGTGCTATATTTGGTTGCTAACCCACTGGTTGCATGTGGTTTGACCAATTGTGTGTGTGAGTGTGTGTGTTCTTTGAGGAAACTCAAGTCATCTTAGCTCACGTTTTGTAGTACGTGTAGTGCTCTTATAATCTACCGTCTCCAGGCCACAGCCCCAACACAATTACGTCACTCGGAAACGACGAGCGACCCGCACGATTTCCAAGTGAAACATCGCTGGGGCATTTATAGAATTGCTCGATTTCGATGCCCAAATGTCGATGTTGATGTCGATGCCGATGTCGATGTCGATTCCGATCGATGTCGATGGCAATGACGATGCCGCCGATGTCGTAATAGAAATTTTGTTTAGCATTAAAATTCGTGAAAGAATTTGATAGACAAAAACAAAAGCAATGTGCGATACATGTTCAGGGTTAAACAAACATACATACATATGTTAAAACGTAAATACATAGATACATAGATATGTAGATACTCGCACATAACAAGTTCGTTCGTTCAATTTGAATTTCACACAGTTCTGATGCTTTATAGCTAATTATATAGATTATATTTGCCAGACAGCCGCATAACGTAGGAATTGTTTTTCGCTTAATTGCGTCATTATTCAAGGCAGAGATACAAATAAAATTAGCTGCGGCTTGTAGATAGATGTCATAGATAGTTAGATAAACGACGCGACGCTGCATGATGCAGATACGTATGTATCTCACAGATATAGATACGAACGACCAGTCGCCGACTGAGACCGGCATCAGCCTCAAACTGCGTTTTGTATTCGTCTCCTCTCTCTTACTATAAGTATCTTTCTCTCGTTTATCTCATTTACTTCCTACACTTTTGTTTTTTTTCATTTTCGTTTTCTTTTTTTTTTGTTTTTGTTTTTGTTTTTCCCCTGTAGCTTTTCAACTAATAATCGCTAAATACTCGTACGTTTGCAATTGTTGCACTGCACTGGGGCGTGCGCTATCTACGAGATATACAAATGCACAGATACATATACAGATACAAAGACAGATACAGATACGGATACCCAGTCTCAATGCCAACTTATGTAGCTGCGCGTATCTGTTCCGTGTGGCTTGTCAATACAATTTCAGTTAGTACTTACATGGGTGTGTATCTGAGTGTGTAGCTTTAGTATCTGGAAGAGCGTTCGAGCCTCAATGTATCTAACAGATGCGCAGCGACAGCATCTCATTCCGCTTGTAAGTCGAAAAAAAAGCACACACACACTCACACACAAAAATGTGGGCACGCTTTTTATGTTGTATTTGAAAACATTGCTCAACTTATTGTTTGACCCTGAGTTGAGCTATTTAAAAGCATAGAATACACTACGTGTTTATAGAAACTTTGAAAGCACATGAAAGCTTCTGAGAAATAGAATTGTAAAAATATTGAAGCCTTGAGAACACATGAAATCTGAAATTGAATTAAATTGCATAAATAAAGAAGCTTTATAATCATATTAAAGCTTTAGAGCACACTACGTGTTTATATTGTACGAATATTAAACCCCTGTAAGCACATGAAAGTTCTAAGTGAATTTTATTGCATAAATGATGTAGCATTGAAAGCACATTAAAGCTTTGGGAGAACTGGATTGTTGTATCAATTTTGTTGAAAACTAAAAGCTCAACTAACTTACAACGAGTTTGTTTTGTCACTTAGCCCTTTACGAGTTACAAACGTGTGTCGTTTATGACCTCATCATCAGTAAATAGTTTACACACACCCAAAACAAAAAAAAAAAAAAACAAAAAATTTAAAATGTGACCTGATGTTAGAAGAGTCTAGAGAGAGCTAAATCGAAGCTTTATGTTTATTTAAGCTTTGGCTGCTGCTCGTAAGTCAATCAACAATTGGTTTTTGTGCCCGGTTTCGTAATCATAATACAAACTTCCACGAAATAGAAGAGAGAGAGATAGAGAAAATGTAAATGTAAATGTATCTATAGATGTATTTGTATCTGTATCTATGGTTGTCCTCGGCTGGATGTTGGCATGTGATGCTCACGTGTGTTGTGTGTTGAATGTTGTGTGTTGACTGCTTCGAGCCAGTTTCATATTTTATACAATGATCCATTGTTGTTTTGCTTGTAAATGGGGGAAAACGCAGTCTAAAAAAATATATACAGGGTGACCAGAAAAAACGGAGACAAACTTTAATATGTCCGTAAGCAAAAGTATGTTACCGGATTTAATTAAATGTTATTTTATCGTATTCTCCATTCTTTTTTGTACTAGTCACAACATTTTTTATCCATTGCTATTAAATTTTCCTGTGGTTTCAGAATGTCAGGTAAACGTTGTGCAATTTTAGAGCTGTTTCATCAAGAAAAACGTCAAATGTGAATTTGTTCGTTTGCTCGAGGTGCCTAGGTAGACTGTGTCCAAGGCCACCCGCCACTTTAATGAGATTGACCATGAAGGCTATCGTCCGGGAAGAGGAAAAAAAGCACCGTCAATACTTCTGCCAATCGTCAAATCATTCGAAAGCGGGTGATGCGAAATCCGAGGGTCTCCATGAGGAAAATTGCCCGTGAGACCGGAATGAAACGTGATTATGTTTGGTAAATGGCGAAGAAGCACCTTGGACTCAAGCCGTACAAGCTCAAAAAATTTCAGATCCTCACGGATGAAAACAAGAGCGTGCGACTGCAAAGATGCCACCAACTCAAGCGTCGGGCCGCAGGTCAGCGATAGGAGCGCGTCCTTCTCACGGATGAGAAGCTGGTAACCGTCGAGCAGGCTCACAACCACTAAACTGCAGGATCTGGTCCGCCGAACCTTCGGGTACGTCGGCCATTGTCAAACATCGCCAAAATCCGAAGTCCGTTATGGTCTGGGGCGGTATTTGCGCCAGCGGCAAGAAACCCCTGGTTTTTCGTGGATCTAGGGGTTAAAAGAAACCAAGAAGTGTACCGCCGCGACATTCTCGACGCCGTGGTAATTCCTTGGGCCCAACTGCACTTCGGCGATGCGGACTGGACTTTTCAACAGGACTTCGGCCGGCTCACAAGGCGAAAATGACGCAAGACTGGTGCAAAACCCATTTTCCGGACTTCATCTCGTCTGCTTAATGGCCACCCTACTCGCCGGATCTCAACCCGATGGACTACAGCGTGTGGTCGATATTGGAGGCCAGGACCTGTGCTAAGCCTCACAAAAGTTTGGAGGCGCTGATGCAATCGCTGCTCTTGAAATGGAACCGACTGTCTCCCGAGGACCTGCGGCCCATGGCCTACAATTTTAAATCACGTTTGGACCTGTGCATGGCAGCTGGAGGAGACCATTTCGAAACCGGCTGAGAATCTTACTACTAGTGATCCACTTTATCGTTACTAATTGTTGCTTTGCTAAATTTCTCTCGTTTAGTAAAATTATAGTTAAAAATGTTTGTCTCCGTTATTTCTGGTCACCCTGTAT
>JBAMBJ010000218.1:0-47528 GCA_037043495.1 Drosophila recens
TACTCGCAGGTACAGTTACGGGCGCTGAAGAGAGATGAAGGTGTGATTGTGTCATGCGGCAACTGCCTGGGCAGGCACTGCATTGGCTGCCCGTCTCCAGCGTCAACCTCGTAGGACTCCAAAAAATTCGGAAGACATGTCACTGTCGCTGTCCGCTTTGATTTGCTGCTCCTGCTGCTCTTGTTTCAACTTTTGCAGTTGCTCCTCCGCCTGCTGGCACAGATTGCGTAGTTTTAAGGCAGCGCGCAACAGTAGAGCGCAGCTCGTACATATTTTATTTGGCAGGTCCGCATTTTGTGTTAACTGGAAGACAATTTACACGAGCTGCAATTGGGAATCACAAACTATTTCCACTGTTGTTTTCCTTACCACAACTCCGGTGCACTTTTCAATATTTGAACAAAAATTCGAATCTGTTGGCATAAGCGTATCAATCTTGGGCAGCTGCATGCAAATCCTGCAAACAGGCTCCGTATTGTCCATAATTATTGTTTTTAATATTAAAGTTAATTAATAATGTTGACATTGAATTAATACATCGATATGAAACAATCTTATTTGCGGTTTTTCATTTAGAGATGTGCGATACTTAAGTCACTGCTACTTATCACAAATGATTATTGTGAAATTAAAAATAGTTTTAAGCAAAAATTTCAACCTCATTTACAGTCATTTACAATGAGCTTGGCAAGTTTTAAAAATTAGCAAATTTGCCAAAGTGTGATGTTTATTTTTATATTAAGTAAATTCTATGCGATTTTCCTTTTTAACGTCCAAGTCACTGTTGTTTGTCACTGAAATATGTCACCAAATCGCTCATCTCTACTGAACATTCGTCTTAAGGGACTCATCGATATACCGATAAATAGTTGGCATACATATCGAATATGAATATCGTAAATTCGCGATATATTTATAAAATATATTATTCAAATTAGCAGCATCGTTAATTCGAGTTATTACTGAAAGCAATTGAAATTTATTACTTTGCAAATCATGGTGACAAGTGAGCAAGTAATGGATATTGCATCCGTATGTCGAATTTGTCTGCAGGACTGCGGTACACACATGGTCTCCATTTATGACCCGGATGAGGAGCACCGAGGCGTTTCCATTTGCGAGAAAATTGAAAACTGCAGCGGAATTAAAGTAGGTGCTTTTTTGTCCAAAACAATTGATTTGAATGATCATTTACTTTTTCAGATAATTCGCACCTCAGAACTGCCCACCCGAATCTGTCTGAAATGTCGCGCTTTCCTGACGCTGGCGCACAAATTTCGACAGATTTGTCGGCACTCGGATGATTTCCTTAGGGAGTTTATATTTAAAGAGCTGAGCGATGAGGAGGAAAAGCCTCTCGTAGAAGAGAAACCAAGTCAGGTATATGAACAAGTGGAGGTAGAAGTGCTGCAGGAAGGCGTTTGGTGCAATGACGAGCTCATTGAAGAAGCGCCTGTCACAGCAGTTCCCGCAGAGTCATCCGGTCTAACAGTTGTGCCAGCTGCAGAGCCGGCTGTAGCCCAAGTCGTGGCTGGAAGGTCACATGTCTGCGACATCTGTGGCAACAGTTATCCGCGCAAGAGCACTCTGGACACGCACATGCGAAGGCACAACAATGAACGACCATACCAATGCGAGTAAGTACTCAATGGATCAATGAAAATCAGTTTTAATTTTGCTGGATTCCAAACAGAATCTGCCAGAAGACTTTCCATGTCAACTATCAGTTGATGCGACACATAAGACAACATACGGGCGCCCGGCCCTATTCCTGTCAATATTGTCAGCGCAGTTTCGCGGATCGAACATCTCTGGTGAAGCACGAACGGTAATTATATGCACTTAGGCTGCGCGCACACTGCGAGCTGAAATCGGAGCTTACAGCGGAGCTTATAGGCGAGCTGAAAAGGTCAGAAGAAAACTAATAGATAAGCTCAGCTTTCAGTGTGCGCACGCCCATACAAGCTGTGTGTTTGTTTTTTTTCGAGCTGATAAGCTCAGCTGTAAGCTCCGCTTTCAGCTCCCAGTGTGCGCGCAGCCTTATACAGAAATTAGTTACTATTAATTCTACTCATAGGCTTCATCGCAATGAGAGACCTTACGCGTGCAATACGTGCGGCAAGACATTCACCTATGCCAGTGTGCTCAAGGTGCACTACAAGACACACACCGGTGAGAAGCCACACATGTGTCGACTGTGCAACAAGAGCTTTGCCCGCAATCACAATTTGGTGGCCCATCTTCAGACGCAGCAGCATATCAACGATCCCCGTACCGCTGCTTATCTGCAATCCCTCAAGACTGCAACTCCCGTTGTTGGTACAGAAATTAGTTGAGAAACATAACAAACATTATATATATGTATATTACTTGATCTGGTTTTATTTCAACTTATGAATCGTTAGCTTATCAAGCATGTTTACAACTCATTACTTGTTGTATAAAAATGCCAAAAAAAATTGAAAGTGGGAAAAGTGCACAAGAATCTAATTTGATTGGTGACTATAATATAATAAGTGGGTGGAGTGGAGTGGAGAGGGAGGACCGAGCTCGGCATTTACTGCCTTGTTTAAAATATTAAATAACAAACTGGGCTGGATGATTGCTATATGACGGGAGACAATTAAGACTTTGCACAGGAAAGTCGGTGGCAATTCTATTTGCCCACTATACGAATTTTGTCCTTTAACAAGTTGCGCAGTTCGGTGACCATCAGCTCATGGGACTCCTTAAACGTGGCGGATACATCGCCAATTAGCGTCGCTTCAACTTCCGGCTTCAGGGACATGTCTGCCATAAACGAACTAAGATCACGCGGCAGGGTCGGCGCTTTCCAGATACCTGTATGCAAATATATATTTGAATTATCTTGGGATATGCTTTATATTTTAATATCCGATTTATACTCACGTAAGGCTGCATCGCAGGCTTCTAATTTATGCTTCAATTGGCGCATCAATTCCTGCAGCATCTGGCTGCGCTCCTTTTCGCTGATTGGATGTGGCGTGTCCTGTGATTTGTTGTCTCCACTGGGCTTCTTTTTTGTTTTTGTCTTCGTACTGGTTTGCAGCTTGTCGTTAAGCACCGATAAGAGGAAGGCATAAAGTGAAAGTATCTGCAATTGGAGTTGGACAATAATCTTTAAGTTAGGGCAGCCATGTAATAATGGGCACAACTGACCTCCAAACAGGCCGCCACCCTTTGCTGATGCGACCGCCGCTTCCAAAGCCCGTCCACGCCATTCCATTCATTGCTCTCTGTTATGGTCTGGACGCATATCTCCATTACGGAAGCTACATTTTCGCTGACCCGCTTGCACTGCAGCGCGAGCTGCGAAGCACCAGAGTACAGGTCGAGCACCAGCTGGGCCAAGTCATCAAAGAAACGTTCATATGGCAGTTCGAGCAGCAAATGCAGACGCGTGGGCAGCAAATTGACTAGAAAACGTTGCGATAGCGGCTTATAGTTCATAAGGCGCAGACGCTGATGGAGACCAGTCCATGATTCGCGCAATAGCTCTAATGTGGCTGTATCCTCGGCCGCAGCCGGGCTGATTGTCTTGGCATTCGACAAGGCCATTTTGGCGCTGGGCGGCGCATGATACAAGTCTATGAATGAGGCAAACAAGCGGAGCAGCAGGGAACGCAATTGCAGCACTTCAATCTCTTGATCATACGACTCCTTGCGTTCCGCTTCTGCATCGACCAAATGCAACGGATCCCATCGTATGATTGCCTCCAAGTCACGATTGTCGCTCAGCTCGTTCCAGGCAATCCGATCATCAGCGGGTTCAATACTCATTGCCACATATGAAGTCAGATTTTGCTGTACATTGCCATAGCAGCTAACCAGATCGCATAGCTGCGCTTCTACCGAGCACGCCACGTACAGCAAACTGTTTGTCAGTCGCTCCTTGAAATTCATAAACTCCTCCATTTTCGAGAATGTGCAGAAACGATAGGTCAGGGCGATGTACTCCAGTCGCTCCTTGTAGCTGTTCGTAAAAAACTTCAATGTAGAGTCATAGCAATTGCGCACACCTGAAAAGCGTCCGGAAAGCGGCAGCAGATTGCAATGCACATATCCCATGGAGTCGAGCTGAATTTGCTTAATGTCCAGATAGTCATACATCTCCTGTGCGCCCAGCATGCAGCCAAACATATGATAAATCTTTAAGCTTAACAGTTTAACATGGAAATTGCTGGTGCTATTCCTCAGCACATACTGGAGTAAACACAACGCTTCGAATAGTTGATCCGACTTTTGATCTCGCATCGAGATATCATACATGACATTGGCCGCCAGCAAGGCATACGGATCCGAGGGCCCCATTTCCGTTGACAGCAGCTGTTTACCAAACGAACTGTATCCATGCTCATAGTGCAACTTGAGGGCCGTATAAAGTGCTAAGAGATGATCTACGGATAGCTGAATGTGAACTCCACACATACGGGAAATTTGCAATGCACAAATATGCTTCTGCATATGCTCCTTCTGTAAAAGTCACAAGTGTATGTATATCAAGAAGGAAAGCGTTTATACAATTGCATATACCACTTACATTCTGAGGCAATGACGTTGAGCTAATGCCGCTCTCAACAAGCAGTCTGCCGGCCAATGCTTGACGCTGCTCCATGCTTATTGAGGGCAAAAAGAGGGCAATGTCGTGCGTGCAACAGGACTTGTCGCCAAACAGTAGAAAATATTCAATGATTAGCTGGTCAAAATCACCAACCAGCTGCTGGGCAGGCAGCTGAATAGCACGCATCCGTTGATGCAGCTCCAGCCGTGCCAAATAGGGACCACGCGTCTTACGCTCTGATGATTGTATGATGTGCAACAAAAAGTCGTGGCAAGTGGTGAGCGTATAATTCTCTGTTCCCTCCTCAGAGGACGTCTTCTTTAGCAGTTCAAAGCAGCTTGTCAGATACTTCTTGTAGTAATCCCATCGATCGCGACTACAGAGTGGAAATATTATTAAATTGAATCAGCTAACTCGTTTGTTGTTATACTCACTCAGCCTCTAACAGCTGTTGTAGCAGTTCATTCAACTCCTTCCAGTTTCCGAGCTCCTTGAGCAGTTCAAACTTCATGCTAACGGGAGCACCAGGATAAAGTTTAGCACACAGCTCGCCGGTAAGAAATTCCCATGCCTCCTGGTACTTGCTTTGCAATTTCAAGATGTGCAAATAGAGGAATGCCTCCTGCTCAGTTTCCAGCTTGCCTTCCTTTATGTGCTTGTCGACCATGCGCTGAGCGAGTGCCAGATAGAGTTTACGCTTCTCTGGAATTGCCGATTCGGGACCACGTATTCCCTGAAATACCACGCTTATAACGGACCAAAAGTAATAGGCATTCTTGGGTTGTGCCTTGTACAGCTGCAGTGCAACCGCCTGCTGTGCCTTGTAATCCTCAACCCGCACATGGGAGACAAACAGATGCGCCAGTAGCTCCTCATTGCCAGGATTCTGTTTTACTGCGTGCTGATAGAGCTCAACTATTTTGTCCACTGCAATTTTAAAATCAATCATTTAATTAGATATAGTTTTATTGAACCAGCGGCCTACTAGGGAAGAGCAATAGGAACTAAACAAATTGTATAAACTTGCAGAGAGTATAATAGATTTTCCAGTAACACTTTAAGGGAGGATTGCCAGAGCTCATAAGGTATATATAAGTCGATATTGCCATGTCTCTATCTATTCAAACAAAACGTACAGTTTTTAAAACTCCATAACTTGTTTTATGATATATCTCAACTAATCTATCTTGTTCTTTGATAATTATGTTTCAGGGTGAGTAGTGTTTATCATAAACAAAACTAATAAAGCATAAATAGAAATATTAACATATTTGTATATTCACTTGGCACGCGTTTCACACACTAAATTTACTCGCCGCCCGCTGCCAGCCGATGGATTGCGCAAATGAAAGTGAGTGAGACAATTCTTAATTACCCGGCCATGTGCGCGTGCCAAGAAAAATACACAAAATATGATATGGTCTGCAATGTGTATATATAAAGATATATATACGCATGTATTTGGCTTACGTTGCTCCATTTCCCTGTAGCAGAAGGAGAGCACCTGTAGCGTGGAATCATCGACGGGCTTCTCTTCGGCGACAACTTGAAGGCAGCCATGGCTCTCTTCATAGCGGCCCAAGCGCAGCAGCGACAGACCCTATAAATAATAATGATGGATTGCAATGAGATTATAAGCATATTATTTTTGGGTATAGAGACCCCCACTCCCACCCCCACCCCCTTCCCTTGCCCTTACCTTTAGAGCACGTGCGCATAGTAAATTTGGATGCTTGCGAAGCAGCTT
Source organism: Drosophila recens (assembly GCA_037043495.1). NCBI lineage: Eukaryota > Metazoa > Arthropoda > Insecta > Diptera > Drosophilidae > Drosophila > Drosophila recens. The sequence continues at coordinate 6,330 of JBAMBJ010000218.1, forward strand.
CTCTGATTCCTGAAGCGCCTTACGATTGTTACCCACTTCCAGATTGTCTGCGAGTAGATGAAAAGTGGATGAACATCATCTTCCCAAAAACTTATTTAACTCACCATAGACCGGTCGCAGTCGTCTTTCGAACAGTGCTGAATCCATGCCCTGCTGATGTGCCATGGTTTCTACGGATATGCAGGCTCACTCTAACCACACGCTGCTGCTGTTATGCCTCTGCCGTTTCTATTAACCTAATTACCACGAGCCACACACAAGCAACGCGCACGCTTTGTTTTTTTTTTCTTTTCTTGTCCTCCAAATGCCGCCTGTATTAATCCCGGCACGTTTCGCGGTGTGTAGAGGTGCAAGGCCCAGCAGCTGGTCTCAATGGGATTTTGGGGTCAGTAGAAGGCATACAAAATACACAAGAAATAACACTATTGTACAAATTATTAACTAACAATTTTTTAAATTAAAAAAATTTATGGCTCATAAATTCGGCAACTAGAGCTGCATAAGAAGCGATAAGAGCATCGATTAGCATCGATAGGTTTCATAAAGCAATACGTAAGCCTATCGGTAGTAGTATCGATAACTTGGAGAGTGAACAGCTGATCGCGAACAGCTGTTGGTGATGGTAGAGCAATGGTCACGATATTAAACTAAACACGTAAGCAATTGCTTCCGGCTCAATAAATAACGTACGATTAGTAAGAATTTGGGCATAGATAGTGCCGAGTCTAAAGGTAAACATACACAACTTAATTAACAGTGCCAATAACAAGTATGCAGATTTCGTGCTCTCGCTATTGGACACGATATTTGCGCACTGGCGCTGCACGCACCCATCCCTAGTTGTTGCCCCCGTCAAAAAAAAAAAACGCAGCGAAAAAATAAAATGCAATTTTATTAGTTTCGCCGCGGATATTGGAAAGCCGTTTAAAGTATTAAATTAAACCATAAGTTGACTTGTTTTAGTGTTCATATTTAGTTTAGTATTTTACCAATTGTTTTCAACGCCCATCAAGTTGAGCGCGACAAATAATTTACTGAGTTTTATGTCCATTTTTGGTGAACGTTTTAACCAAACGAAAATCAGCAGAACAACAGCAAACGCGATGAAATGAAATTGAACTGGCTAAGCGAATTCTTGGCCAACATTGTTAACGCTAGCGCTATTACCGAGGCCGTCACCAGCCCATTCAGTGGCCTGCACCAGCAACTGACACCGTCAAGCATCTATTGCCGGATTAAGTCAACATCGGCTGAAGCACTGGAGCATATACTGATTGCATGTGCGGTGTACTTTCTAGTATGCCTGGGACTCTACAAGCTGACCTTCTGGCTGTCGGCGTCAGCGTCAGCGACACCGTCGACGACAGTGCCTGGCGCGAGCAACAACAACAACAACGGTGACAGCGCCAGCAGCAGCGGCTTGCGCAATGCATTACAAAGCGGTTTGCGTAGCGTTCATCTGCCCAAACCAGCGTTAATGGGTCGTGTGCTTTTGGTCATCGCACATCCGGACGACGAGTGCATGTTCTTTGGGCCATTGATCTACACGCTGACACAGCGCGATGGATGTCAGGTGTACGTGCTGTGCCTATCGAATGGTGAATAAGCAATAATATACCTACACTACCTACAGAAGACTATTTATTAATTATCTAAAAATCCATTGAAATCAATTAGGTAACTTTGAGCAAAAGGGACAAGTGCGACGAGAGGAGCTATTTCGTGCTTGCAAACGACTGGGTATTTCCGAGTCGAATATCATTTTGGTGAACGCTACCAATTTGCCGGATGATCCGAACGTTGAATGGCGATCGGATGCTGTTGCCAGCTTTATATTGCATACCGTCGAGAGTCTTGATATACAGGCGATATTCACCTTCGATCGCGATGGGGTCAGTTCACATCCCAATCATTGTGCTGTTTATTATGCGGCCGCTTCATTGTGTTTAGCCAATTTATTGCCGAAGGGTGAGTCACGGCGGGTTGGCATCATCAGCCGCAGCAGCAACAGCAGCAACAACAATAACAAATAGACCACAAACCAAACTGCACATGTTAATTGTCATGTTAATTGTTGGTGCTTTTTTTTTCGCCAGCTGATGTTGGTGTTGCTGCTAGCGTTGCTTTTTCTAATTATAGCGTCAATAATTTTTAATATTTTGCTATAACTTTTTGCAGCATGTAAGTTTTATACGCTAGATTCGATCAACTTGGTACGGAAATATTTATCAGTCTTCGATTTGCTGTGCACATGTTTTATGTCAACACATTGGTATGCATAACATCATATTATATTACATGGATATCTATTTATATGCCTTGATACAATCGTAGGTGTATACTCAGCTGGAAGGACGCGTCTGTGGTCAGAAGTGCCATGATGGAACATCAGTCGCAAATGAAGTGGTACCGCTGGCTGTATATCTACACATCGCGCTATATGTTCATCAATTCGATGCGCGAAATTAACCTGTCGGATATCGAACTGGAAATGCAAATTCATGATAATTAGAAGAGATGGGCGGGGACAACTTACGATATTGTTTTTTTTTAATGTTAAAGTAATACATTGTGAAAAGAATGAACACCAAAAAGACAAACTACCTTCACAACTTGACCGCTTGACTAGAGCGTCTTATCAATATTTTTAACACTGACGATTCTACTATATTATACACATACTTATGTTACCATAAAATACTTTATAGCATAAGCGCTTGGATTTAGCCAAATTCAACTGCTTTTTGTGTGTGCTCGGGCATGGGCAAAAAGTAGTTTGAACATTTAAATGCAAAAACCAACCAGGGAACAAGAGTCAGACATACTTAGGAACCAAGAGACAGTCCAGTAATTAGTCAAAACAAGCGCACTCGTACATACCTAACATATCTTACATACCTTTGCTATTGTAAGTTCTATTTATATTTCTTATTATTTATACTTAAAAACGATGCGAGCAGTTCTACAAAATAGTGTCAAAAGGCTTGCAATCCAAAATTGATTGAATTCTATTATAATTGTTTTCCAATTTTTAATTATGGTTAATTTGTGGTGCGTACATTCGATTCCTTCCTTAGAATACAATTAATTTCACGACTCTATTTAGTTTTTGCGTATGTAAATTTTGTAAAATAGTTTGTTGTAAGCAGCGAAGTACAATAATTTTTATATGTCGTTAAATAGTCTATAATGAGAGAGATTCATAGATGCTGAGAAAACTAAAGAAATGTTAATTATGTATTGTATTTGAATCTTGCATAATTTTATAAACCAAAAACACAATCTCATTTAATTCAATTAAAAATGTTAATATGCAAAGCCATTTCTGTTGCAGCACCTAAAAAAATATCCTGTCATTAATATTCTTGGTGTTAATTTTTTATAATTTTTTTTATTTTATAACAGGCTTTTTGGTCTTTACACAGCATAATTGGCTACTTTTTTTTTTAATAATCTCCCAATGTTGATGCCCTCCGTGCTGTTGACAATGATCTTGCGGAGGCCAGTGTTGGATTCGTGTTGGGCACATTTAAATGCCTCCTCGAGCATGCTCCATGGATATGTCTGGGCAATGAACTTGTGCATTGGTGCGCGCCCAGATTTCATGAGGGTTAATGCCGTTGGAAACCTGTAGGACGAAAAGGATCTTGTTTAGAAAATGAGAGTAAGTAGGTTTATGTACTTACATATTGGCGGAACGAAAACTAGGTATTATTCGTATGTTTTTCATGAGTACATCAAGGGCATTGAAACTGGCACATTCGGACTCGCACTCGGACAGCACACAAACACTACATGGCTGTAATGCCATCACAGCCAGATTCATGGTCATCGGTGCAATAGCACAGTTGATGGCACAGTTGGGCCAATCATCGAAATGCTTGTAGACAGCTTCGAGTACTTCACCGAACAATGCGTTTGGATCGAAATGTATTGTATTGAAGCCAAAGTCGCGATTGATCATTTCCAGGGAGGAGACCATTGTACCAGCAATGATCACCTTCTTTGCTCCAATGGCAGCAGCGCACATGGCTGCCGAAACTGCAGTAGGGGTTGAGCCAATAATTAGCACATTGCTGGTGGGCGTTATATTTGCTTTGAAGCATGCCTGACAGCCCATGGCGAGCGTTTGGGTGAGTGTGCCCTCTTCCATGCTCAGTGTGTCGGGCAGACGATGGCACAGATCCGCTGGATGCGATTGATGGCTAGCCAGGAAGCCGTTGTAGACTAAATCGGTGCATATGTTGTATAGTCCCTGTTTGCAAAAGTCACAAATGCCACAGGATAGTGCCGATTCCATGACAACACGATCGCCCACATGTAAATTTTGTACACAACATCCAATCTCTTCTACGAAACCCGTGGCATCATGGCCCAAGGTAATGCCCTCGATATCACGGTTCGCATTCTCGTAGACATGGATGTCGGAGCCAGTTAAAGCCACGGAACCAGTGCGTATGAGCACGTCTATAAGGAGAAGATCGTCAATTAACTATGTATTTATATTTTCGCAAGCCTAGTTACCATATTTCTTGAGATTGGGTCGCAATCGATGTTCTTTGCATATATGATAGGAAGCTGGTATTTTGATGACTTCAACGCAACCGGAGGGCACATCATTTTTGGGTGAGCTTTTTTCCATTACAGCCTGGGAAACGTACCGATTTCTGCTATGCGACGAATCGCTTTGCATACGCATCTGGTTAAAAATTAATGAGCCCGATTTTAAGAGCTTATTTCTTTCTACCTGAGTTGAGCAACATAGTTAGTTATAATTTATCTTTCTATATATTTGTATCTTTAACTTTACCTTTTACATCTTTACCCTTTTTACCCAGATTACAGATAGCGGGCAACTTCTTTTTTGGCTTGGACGCTTTCTTGGCCATCACTGGCTTGTTCTTTTTCTTTTCGCACTTCTTTCTTGGGAATTTGACTTGACCGCATGCTTTCCCGCAAGAAGCCTTTGGGCATTCATCCGGATAGGAGCCATAGCAATCTGTTCTCAGGCCATCAAGTGGTTTCTGTTGCTTACGCTTGGGATGCTTGGGCTGAAGGGCATTGCATTTCGATGTCTTAGCTTCATCAGTTTTTTTTGTCCGCTGACTTTGGATTTGTGGAATCCACGCTTTTAATCCCCACGCACTCATTTGCATCTTCGACGGCTTGCCGCCATAATGACGACGGTAGAGAGTCGAGTACACGGTGAAGCGAGCAGGCTTTTGACGGTAAGATTCTACCTTTAAGCTTCTCAAGGTTGTGGACAGTTGGCGCTTAGGGTGCCAAAGGGAACGATTGGAATGATAGAATTTCGATACAGGGCTGGCGAAAGTCGAATACTTCTTTTTGCAGGGATCCTTCTTGCCTCCCTTACCGTCCTTACCCTTCTTGAACTTGGCGCAAGGATCTTTCTTGTTCTTACCGTCCTTGCCACCTTTTCCTCCCTTGGCACAAGGGTCATTCTTTTTACCGCCTTTGCCACCTTTTCCTTTGCCATCTTTTCCCTTCTTGAACTTGGCACAAGGATCTTTTTTGCCATCCTTTCCACCTTTTCCACCCTTGCCGTCCTTTCCTTTCTTGAACTTGGCACATGGATCTTTCTTGCCCTTACCGTCTTTACCACCTTTGCCATCCTTGCCTCCTTTTCCGCATTTAGCAGCTTTACCGTCTTTTCCTTTGCCATCTTTGCCGTCCTTTCCCTTCTTGAACTTGGCACAGGGATCTTTTTTACCGTCCTTGCCACCTTTGCCGTCTTTACCACCTTTGCCATCCTTGCCTCCTTTTCCACATTTTGCAACTTTACCGTCCTTTCCTTTGCCATCTTTTCCGTCTTTACCCTTCTTGAACTTGGCACAAGGATCTTTCTTACCGTCCTTACCGCCGTCTTTACCACCTTTGCCATCCTTGCCTCCTTTTCCGCATTTAGCAGCTTTACCGTCTTTTCCTTTGCCATCTTTTCCGTCTTTACCCTTCTTGAACTTGGCACAAGGATCTTTCTTACCGTCCTTACCGCCGTCTTTACCACCTTTGCCATCCTTGCCTCCCTTTCCGCATTTAGCAGCTTTACCGTCTTTTCCTTTGCCATCTTTTCCGTCCTTACCCTTCTTAAACTTGGCACAAGGATCATTTTTACTGTCCTTACCACCTTTGCCATCCTTGCCACCTTTTCCACAAGGATCCTTCTTACCGTCCTTACCATCTTTACCGCCTTTGCCGTCCTTTCCTTTCTTGAACTTGGCACACGGGTCTTTCTTACCGTCCTTACCGCCGTCTTTACCGTTCTTTCCGCATCCTTTTCCTCCCTTGGCGTTCTTGCCGTCCTTTTTGCGTGGTCACCCTTACCCTTGGCGCAGGGATCCTTAGCGCCCTTTTTACCGGCACTGGCAGTCAAATCAACTTGATTATTTTGGCTCTTTGGCTTCTTTTGCTTTTGGGACGGCTTTTGGGGACGATTACACTTGTCTTCCTTACACGGATCGTCCAGTTTACAGGGCTTGGGACACTTCTTTTTCTTCTTGATAATGGGATTCTTGCAGCCATCTTTCAAAGTTGGTCCCAGTGGCTCTGGCATAGGTGCACTCGCCAGCATGGCTGTGGGTCGGGTGTACTCGACTTTCATGTGCTTCTGGGCTTGATGACGCTTCAATGCCATGCGCGCCTGAGCCGAAGACTTGAGAGGGGAACGATGAAAATCCGAGGAGTTGCTAGTGCTCTCGCTGGAGAGTTCCGGAGCAAAGCCCTTTTGCAGAGCAGTGCTGCAAATGCTGGCAGCAATGGAGGTGACGGCATCATTATAGTCGGGAAGGTTCTCATTTGTCAGCTGCTCGGGATTTAGTTTTACCGCATCAATGTCAACGGTTCCCTGGATCAGGGCATTGAATTGAAGGGGAACTGTAATCTCTGGCTCATGGGCAGGATCCACCTTGACATGCGTCTCCAAAAACATCATGGGATCGTTGCTCAAGCTTTGAGTTTCATTCATGCATGCGGTCTCTCCATACAGGATGGCATCGCGAACATTGGTCATGTTCATCTCGAAGGACAACTGCATTGAGGAGATGGCCATTTCCGCCAAGGCCTGGCCGAGTTGGTCGGGCACATCAATTGTAATCTGGTGAACTTCCGGCTCAGCTGGAGCTGGAGCCTGAGCAACCTCTTGCACCTCAGGTGCGATTTCAGCCTCTGGCTCGGCCACTGCCTCGACCACTGCCTCGGCCACTGCCTCGGGAGCAGTCTCCGCTTTTTGGGGAGCTGCGGATATTTGTGGTTCCATGGGATCAGCCAGGGGCAAAACGCCGGGCTGTGTCTGAGGCGTTGTGTTGGGCACAGTGTTTGGGTTAACTGGGAGAACGGGCGGTGCATTTGGCAAATTTGGAGTGCATGGCGATGGAATCATTGGAGCAACATCCGCTTGGGTGGAAGGGGCCAGCTCGGTGGCTAGGGATGCAACGGCTGCCTGAAGTTCCAGTTCAGTTGAACTCGGTTCGTTCCTTGCGGCCTTGGCAATGGCATCCACTTCCTTTTCCGTGTATGTATCCCATAGATGGATGTCATCCATACTAGGCATTTGCTCCTGTTCCTCGATGGCTGCAATCTCCTCCTTTTTGGCTGCATAGTCCTTCTGGAAGTCTTCGATGATGCTGCTGGTGAAGATGTCAATCTCCTTGGCGTGATTGCGCAGCTCATTAATGACATTCAGGGTATTCTTTAAACTCTCGCTGTCTTGGTTAACCAGATCCAGTGGCACTATGACAATCTTCACGTTGCTTTGGCTCTTGTCTGGCACGATGATTCCAACCGGAACTATGCACGCTCCCGCCTCGGAGGTCCCTCCCTGGGTTCCAGAGAAGCTGATCCGCTTGCGCAGCATATCAGAGGTGCTGTTGAAGGTGAACACGTTGGTGGTCCTGGTCGAGAAGAGCTGGACGTGGATTCTCATGGCTGGCATATGAGGCTGGATCTCCATCAGCAGTGGGGGCTGCCAGCATACACAGTTCGTGCAGATTTTCTTCCATTGCTTACAGCTGCCATGGAGCAAGCGATGTGGTCGGCAGATTGGTGCATGATAGCTCAGACATCGGGAGATCTGTGATAGATATGTCGCCATTCGATTACAATTTTTTTTTTATTTTTTTAACAATTTACAACAATTTTGACAACTAAAGAAATTTATGTAAAAAAGCGTATGCAAGAAAATTTTTATTTTCTAAAAGTGAATGTAAATTTTAAGAAGTGTGTATCGAACGAAAAATATAAATCAACTGAATATTCTCTAAACTGCCCAGAACCAAATATAAAATTTCGATGTCAAAGACTACTTTGATCCAGTCAAATTTTTCAAAACCATCACTTTTTTATCTGCGAATTTTTAACAATTTAACATCTATTCTATTTATTAGCATTTTACCTCCCACATTATTTGCCCTCTACCCAAGTTGTATTAGCTTATCTTCTAAAATGAAGTGCTCGACTACGAAATACTCTATTAAGTATTCCCCACGAAATACTTTCAAGTAGGATCGATAGAAGGGGTACTGTACACAAGCCCTTATCCCTCTTGACACGATCTAGAAACAGTCCGAGCGGAACGTACTTCTTAGAAGTTTGTGGACAAAAGTAAATTGGTAAATGAATTGATTACTAAGTGCTTTTAAATTCCCTATTCTCAAGAAGTATTATCTTCGAACCGTACGAAATACGTATTCCCTTGATACAGTAGTAATGAAAGTCGTTTTAATTAAGCCCCTTTATGATTTCAAGCGATAGAAAGATTACTATACTTCCCCGATCTAGTGGGATGATTGACAAAGACAGTCTTCTAGATACAGTCCGATCGGAACTTACTTCTTAGATGTTTGTGGACAGAAGTAAATTGGTAAATTAATTGATTACCAAGTTCTTTTAAATTCCCTATTCCCAAGAAGTATTAGCTTTGAAGAGTACGAAATACGCATTCCCTTGATACAGTAAAAAAAGTAGTCGTTTTAATTAGGCCCCTCTGATTTTAAACTATAGAATTACAGTACACAAGCCCTGGCCCCTTTTAATGCCATTTAGTGGGACGATTGACAAGAACGGTCTTCTCGAAACTGTCCGATGGAAACGTACTTCTTAGATGTATGTATGCCAAAAACTAAATCTATAGTCAATTGACCTGATGACGCAACTATATCGTTTTAAAGTTTTTTTTTATTTAACGTACCTGAAGAAAGTGGGACATTTTACCGAATATCCTCATTACAACGATATACTAAATAACGCAATTAAAAACAATGAAATTAAAAATGCCCGAACAAAGAAAACATCTACCAAAAAATGTTTAACAGTTTTTTTTTTAAATTAGGAAACTCGGTCAAATCGAAAGTTTTCCTTGTACTATCAGAGCATTTGACTGAAAATTTTGAATTTCGTACTACTTTTTTTTTTACTGTTTTGGATGTGTACTCGTTGAGCTGTGTATGAAGACTAATGCTAACTAAATTATGTAAGTCTAAATTTAAAACTTAGCAAAAAAGCTACGATTTCAATAAATTTGAAAGCCTACTGAAATTTTCCAAATTTGAATTAAAGATGGATGCGTCTATATTGATTCGGTTATTGATACTGATCAAGTATCTATTTACTTTACATAATATGATCAAGAATACCTCCCTATGCCTGTTACACAATTTGCACAAACCCATCATACCCTTACTTTGTTTTTAAGGCCCTATTCTCCTTCAGCTTGCTGTTTTTGGACCTTTTTTGAAAAAATTCTCATTTGAAAACGCAAAAAGATATTTGAATTTTGTTTTTTTTATTGAATTAGTAATGAATGAAAGAAAATAAAAATTTTTTCGCCGCGATACGAGGGCTGTTCAAAAAGTAATGAGACTTCAAAGTTGGTGGTGCAAAAAAAGGTGTCGTCACGGCGGCCACGATTCCGGGTCTCCGGAGCGTCGGAAATGAAAAAAAAACGGGGTTATAATCAGTATAGATGTAATTCTGGCCCGTAGTAAAATAAAAATTTTGCGATTTTTTTTGACAAAATGGCGGCCATTAAAAAAAAAAATTTCAATTTCGGGAGTTTTTTTGTAGTTTAGTGTAAAAAAAAAATTGTAAAAAAAATCACAAAATTTTTATTTTACTACGGGCCAGAATGGTGACAATTTTGCGTCGATTCCACTTTGTTTCATGAAAATCGGTTCAGTAGAACTGGCGGAATCGTGGCCGCCAGCTCGAAAAACTTGGTTTCGAGATAAACGCGTTTAAAGTTTTGACTTCACATGCATTAACATTAACATTGCTGGATAAAAATGGCCATATCTCCTTAAGTATTTCGAATTTCTAAAAATCCTTTAAGGGGCATATTCACAACTACCCAAGCTATAAATAAATGCAAAAAAAAAAAGTCGAAAAAAATTTTTTGCTGAAAGAGAATAGGGCCTTAAGTATTAGGATGCAAAAGCATAGATTTACAGGCATCCATGTAAAGGCAGTAAATAGTTTAGGGTGATCATGATTCAGATTGGAATTATATATGGCCAAAAATCCATTCTCGCATTTTATTGAATTTACTTTGCAACTGGCTAAAACAAATAAAACGAATTTATGTATACAAATTTACGTACACTTACGGCATATTAATCAATCTATTATTGACTACCTTCAGATCCAACGTTCAGTTTTTGGCACTCAAATGGGCACTCAGTCATTCAGACATTCAGTACTCGGTTGTCGTTGAGCGGGTCGCGAGTACTTGGCTCTCGTCTAAGTTCGAATTGTGCGATTGTTGGCTTCGGTTTGGATTTTAAGCCGACTTAAACTGTATACATATGTGCATATATATCAATAACAATGTCGCGATTGTTAAGCTCCACATACAGTTCCATATGTATTCTGCTGTTTCTTCACGTAAGTCATAAAATCGGTTAAAATATATGAAGAGGAAAAAATAAACAAAATAAATTAAATTACATCAGATTATATAAAATAGTCTATTTTACAAATATTAATCAAGGCTTGAAGCAAAACTTTACACTGCATATTAAAATCCCATAAAAAAACCTCTTAACGAAGTAAAGTCTAGTGACGAAAACATTTTCATGCTCCAAAATTTCTGATATCCAATTTTGTGACGAATAATATTAAGTTTTACACATAAATTATTTTAAACAAAATTTTGGCACCCGGCACATTGCGCTAAAATGTTTCAATTCTAATACTAAATAAAACTCACTGTTTTGCGCAGTGCCGAATGCAAAAATTTTGTTTAAAATAATTTATGTGTAAAACTTAATATTATTCGTCACAAAATTGGATATCAGAAATTTTGGGGCATGAAAATGTTTTCGTCACTAGACTTTTACTTCGTTAAGAGGTTTTTTTATGGGATATCAGAAATTTTTGAATAAGACATCAGACATTTTAAAATTGCAATATTTGATGTTATTTGTTGTGTAGATTTTTCTTAAATTGTCAAAATGTGGGAAAAAATACCTTATTTAACCTGTAACTGTTTACCCTTATAATTAAAAAAAAAACTTTTAAGGTATGTCTAAGAGCTCTTCGAAATACCTTTTCAACGACATATAGATCGCATCTGTAGCTTCTATCATTTGGATGCTATGGGGGCTTAAATTTTAGCTGTTTTTAGCGATTTCCCGCTAAACTAGCGATTTTTCGAAAAAGTAGAACAAACGATTTTATATTTTTGATTATAAAATGATTTATCTGCCGCAAAAAGAATTCACCACTTGCAAGCAGTTTATTTCCGCATCACGCTGCAAGCAGTGTACATACTGCATATGTACATGCAGTAGTGTGAAGGTAAAAGGTATATTCAGTTAATAGGTAATATCTTGTCGAAACGAATTTTGACAGATACGTGTTATATGTCAAAAAACGCGGAATCAAATTGCCTATAACATATAACATATTTTAAAGTAATCTCATGTGTAGATTTTTCTTAAATCGCTAAAATGTGGAAAAAAATACCTTGTTTCACCTGTAGCCGTTTACCTTTTTACTTAAAAGAAAAACTTTGAAGGTATGCCTAAGAGCCCTTCAAAATACCTTTGCAACGATATATAGATCGCATCTGTAGCTTCTATCGTTTGGATGCTATAAGGGTTTTAATTTTAGCGGTTTTTAGCGATTTCCCGCTAAACTAGCTTTTTTTCGAAAAAGTCGTAGAACAAACGTTTCTAGATTTTTGATCGGGAACAAGTCCTCATTCAAACTTTTAAGCTAAATCAACGCTTTGATACTAACAAACAGACAAACAAACAAACAAACAAACAGACTGACTTTTCATCTCATTTTCGAAAGGCCCCTAAAAATTTCAAAATTAATTATCTTTCGAACCAGCGGTCGGATTTTGATGATCGAGGTGTCATTCGACGCGTAATTTTGATTAGAATAGTTAAAAATTCAACGAAAATTCAGAAAGGCTCCAACGGCCCCATTTGCTCCAATCATTTAAATTTTGCCCCTCCCACTTACACCTGTTTATCTCACGAACCAGGTGAGTTTTCAAAAGTCTTAGTATGCACATTTGTAAGTTAAGTTAATACCTTTCGATCGGTATATAACTCGACCTGATCGGACAGTCATAGCAAATTTTCCATTCTTCCTGTGTATATATGCTAGTCGCCTTCGCACCCTTCGTGCTGCTTTCGTCACTAGCGCGGACTGCCGTCCGCAGTGATACAGACTAAAATTTTTGGGATGCAGAAATTAGTATTTGAAACGTATTTCTTAAATCATGTTATCAGGAGAGACGAAGATATCAAGTAAAATCACGGATACAATTTATAATTTCTTTTAAATACTGATTATCCTAAAATCAAAGTTTAAAGACACTTATTTGCTTATTTGGACATTCAACTAAATCTGTAATTCAGTTTAGTTTTTCATAATTATGCACAAAATTTCAGAATTAGGCTAATAATGGACTAACAAGCTCATTTTCAGTAATACGATAATAATTCGAATGCAACAGATAATAATCTAAATTAGAATTTTTGAATTCAAGTTTATCCATAAATTTCTTTATCCATCAAATACATAAAGTTGGTAATATCAGAAATTTAAAGACTAAGAAAATATTTAAATGTAGTCAGCTGTTCATGCTTAAAATATTTACCGATTTGTCCTTATAGGAGTGGAGCCTTATTTAGAATAAACTCGTAAATATGGAGAATTTAATTTCATGGTCAGGTAACTATCGCTTTTGAAGACCTTGAATGTATTTGTAGGGCGTAATAGAACAATTTCAATGTTGCCAAGCGACTCGTCGCCATCTCATTAAGGCCCGTCGCGTGTTTTTGGATGCGATCGGTGCAGCATATGAAATGCCTAATTATTATTAATAATCTGCATATGGTTCGTAATTAAGATTGAGGCAATAATAACAATTATTATTATTAATTTTCATGCAGTTCGTGTGGCTGTTGTTGCTGACGACGACGCCTGGAGCAACGGCAAAGCCAACCAGCAGCAGCCTGCCAGCTGATATGCCCACTGATCTCTCCACAGCCAGCAATGATAAGTCCATACACATTGTGAGCTTTGTGAAGCCAAAGGAGGAAATCAGACAGGGACAGGAATTCGACTTCGAGCGCAACGAGGCGGAGGCAACAAATTCGGTGCACGTGCAACAGTTGTTCAGCAGCTTGTTGCAGTTGCAAGGACCCAGCAACAATAGCCTGGACACGGACGACGCGCCAGTTAGTGAACGCAATTCGCTGGATGATGAGCTCAGTTTGGATGAGCCGGTTAGTGAGCAGCATGAGAGCTCAACGGAAACTCCGGATGCGTGGCATCGCATCAAGCTGGCCATTCCCGTGCTGGAGCCGGTCAAGCATTTGCTGAATGCTGTGGGCGGTGGGGATGTCAATGACACACATGTGCGCTCCAATTCTCATCGATTGATTGGCCATCATGGAGTGCATCATTCACCGCATTCAACCCATCACAGCGGCAACGAATCCTCAGCCATTGAGACGGAGGAGGATCGTGAAGAGGCCATTGAGAGCACCGGTTTCAATCTACTCGAAGGATTGGGCATGGCCGGCACTGTGCTCTTGAGCGTGCTGCAGAATCTGCGGCAGCTGTTTGTGGCCAGTGCAGGAAATGCCAGCACCGCCTTCTCCGGCGGTGGCGGCGGAGGAGGAGATGCGGCTGCAAGTAGCAACTAAGTCAATCGTCTCCAAGTGGGACTGGTCTTGTGTTCTGTGATTAATACCTGGGCTTTCAATGTTCTTTATAATACTAATGAAATATACGACTATAATTAAATTACAAAAAATTAACAAGGAAAACAAAAACACAAAGTTCAGTCATAATAGCGCATGGCAAGGTTGCTGGTAAATTCAGGGAGACGTTGTTGACGCCAGCGGAGATTCAGTTGGGCCTGCTCCAACGCACGTCGCAAGCTGCGCACCGAAGACTCCAGCAGCTCCTTGTGTGCGTCTATGAATATCCTCAGCTCTTGATAATCCTCGGCACAGTTGATATGATGTGCAATTTGGACCAGCAGCGAAGCCAATTCGCGTCTATTGGGTTCATAGCTTTAGGTAGAAAAATTATTTATTAATTATATAATTATAATTACAGTGGCGGCAAAATTAATAGGGACACTCTTTCTTTTACTCTTTACTGCTATTGTTAGTCAAGTCTTCAAATTTAAAAAATATTTTTGGAAAGGTCATCTAAATTTCGTTTGAATGATGTAGCAAATCTTCCATTCATCCTGTGTATACATATATGCTAGTCGCACCCTTCGTGCTGCTTTCGTCACTAGCGCGACTGCCGTCCGCAGTGATAACTTTCCTTAACCCATTGAAATATTCAAATTTAAAAAAAAGGCAAATTTCAAAACTTTTTTCCTCGATTTTAAAAAAATGTTGGGATGCAAAAATATTCTTCAAACAATTTTAGGAATTTTTTGAAAATTGCTAAAAACCACTTTTTGCTTGAAAAATAGGAAAAAGGGGTTAAAACAGTAATTTTTAGAATTTTCAAAAAATTATAAAAAATATAAGAGAAAAAATTTTTGAAAATCTTTTTTTTGCAGTCACTCCTAAAATTGTTTGAAGGAAAAAAGTTATACATCATTAAAACGAAATTTAGATGACCTTTCCAAATATATTTTTTTACATTTGAAGACTAGACTAACAATAGCTGTTATAGTAAAAGAAAGAGTGTCCCTATTAAATCTGCCGCCACTGTATACATATAATAACACAAAATTGAATTATAAGTGTAACTTACAACTTTTGCAACTGTTCGAATTTGTGCATGAGAAAGTCCTTGGCTATGTGCGTGCCCACATCGTTGCGCACAATGGCTGCAAAGATTTGCGATGCATCCTGTTTGCGTATGATTGACTTATCACTGAATATTAGTCTCAGATAGCGCTCGATTTGACCGACATCGTGAGTGCAGGTCAGCGAGAGCAGAATCAGGCGCTTCTCACTGGCCACGGTGCTGTTCCTGTAGCGTTGCCACAAGAAGTTCCAGTCATCCGCATCGCCATGTCGCACGGCCGTGCAGTAAATTACGGGGCGTAGATTCTGTGGCACTGGATTGCTCTCATCCGGGTCGTTTAATATGAACCAGCGGTGATAGTACTTCAAGGCTCTTTTAACACAATCCGCCTGGCACAAGCGGCATGCCCATCTAGTTATCAGGGTTTTGTGCGCCACGTGATGACGATCATCTGGATCCTCAAGCATGCCCTCCAAGTGATTGTAGATGGGATCCAGCAGATGATGCATAAAATGCTGTATTGGATATATTGGAAGATAGTTAAAGGTAACGTTTTCACTATAAATTCACCCCTCACCTGAAACTCTTCAAACTCCGATGTTTGTCGCATGATGCGATCAATGGCCGTCAACTGATCCAATGCAGCACGCCAGGGCATGTATTCATGCTCGTGCTTCAAGTATCCCAACAACTCCAAAGCCAGTGCATAGCTGAGGTGACCACTCCAAGCCAGAGTCAGGGAATCGTCAATTAACTGAGCCCGGTTCATGACATGAATGCGCTTAAAGACGCTGCATTGCAGACCCTTGATGATCAGCTCCCAGTTCTTGGTGTCGTAGTTAACACGATAGGGCGTGGCCAGTTGCAGGTTTAGGATTAGCCATTCATCATCGCCGGGCAACTCCTGCAGTTCAAGCGGCAATCTGTCATGCTCTGCGTTGCAACGTAGCCAGGCCCTTGGCTCGGTGGATATAAAGTTGGATTGGGAATCGGTTGTATAGCTAATTGGTATAAACCAACAGGAGTCCACTTCCAATGGCTGTTGGTCTTCCTTGAGCGGAATGCGGCCATTGTACATCAGATACCGCTGCTGGGTGACAGTTGCCGTCTGCCTTACGTAGTGACGTTGCACGGTTATCAATGGTATTCCCGGTTGCAGTGTCCATCTGTCCATTACGGTTTGCACATCCAAGTCCTGGGGAATGCTGTTGATTTGATGCGATGCCTCCGTCAATGCCAGCCACAAATCCTCCTGCTTTGCATTAATGTACGAGTGCTTCTCCAGATATCGATTAAGTCCCCTGTGGAAGGCTTTGTCCCCAATGAAGATGTGCATCATGCGGATGATGACCGCGCCCTTACGATACGTTATGGAATCAAAGAGCTCGGCAATTTGACCGCCTCGGCTCACAGGCTGATGGATGGGCCTGGTGCTGCAGAAGGAGTCGGTGTATAGGATGGCCAAGACGTTGTCCAAGGACTCCTCCTCATATGCATGCCATTTGCTGCACATCCTATCCATGCCCAATGTCGCCACATAGGTGGCAAAGCCTTCGTTTAACCAGAGATCGTTCCACCATTCCATGGTCACCAGATTGCCAAACCATTGGTGTGCCAGCTCGTGTGCTATAATATTTGTAACATGCTGCTTATCCGTCAGAGATGACGCCTCCTCCGCATAGAGCAGTGATGCCTCTCGATACGTTATCAGTCCCCAGTTTTCCATGGCACCCGCACTAAAGTCTGGCACAGCCAGCTGATCCATTTTGGGCAGTGGATATCGAATGTCAAACAACTGCTCATAGTAATCCAATATACGTGGTCCAATCTCAGCGGCATATTTGCACTGCTCGATCACCGATGCCCTTGCCCAGGTGGTGAACTTCACGGAGCGCTCGTAGGGCGCACTATAGGAGGCAAATGCCTCGAAATCATTGACACTGTAGGCCACCAGGTACGTGGACATGATCTCCGTCTGCCTGAATACGCTCCACACCCAATTCCTGCGCTCGCATCTGTAAGTCTTAGGATTTCAATTTTTAGTTCTTTGCAACTATTTGAATTCGATTGCTTTCTACTTACATGGGTATCCTCTCTAAAAGCGGCATATTGCTTAGGGCATTGTACTGCGCGGAGTGACCCAACGAAATGTTGAAGGTCGCCTTGAAATTGGGCTCGTCAAAGCAGGGAAATGCGGCACGTGCATCCGTTGGCTCGAACTGCGTCACCGACATAAATCTGTGATTTCAACAATAGATGTAAACTAGTCGGTGGTGCTACAGTCGAGCGGTACTCGACTGTCGGAGACCCCGTACTTATTATAAAGATATCTCAAACAACAAAAAAGATTTTCATACTAAGACTTGATTTTCGACTGATTGTTCCTATGGCAGCTATATGATATAGTAATCCGATTTCAATCAAATTTGGTCAGTATGTAAGGGACCATCTTTTATACATATTCTGTCAGTTTGGTTGAAATATCTCAAGAAGCAAAAAAAGTTTTCCATTCTAAGACTTGTTTTCAACTGATTGTTCCTATGGGAGCTATATGATATAGTGGTCCGATCCAAAATCTAAAACAAACTCGATCTGCTCCCAATATAGACGAACCCACATACCAAGTTTGGAGTCTCTAGCTCTTATAGTCTCTGAGATCTAGGCGCTCTTACAGACGGACGGACGGACGGACAGAGGACATGGCTATATCGACTCGGCTGTTGATGCTGATTAAGTATATATATACTTTATGGGGTCTGCCACGCCTCCTTCTGCCTGTTACGCACATTTTTTATTTGTGACAAGGTTAATAGACCCCTTTTACTTTTTTAAAGTACAGGGTCTAATTAATATTGTTTTAAATCTGACTCGTTACTCACCTGATTTGGCTGCTGTTGCAATCGTCTCGATAGGAGCTGGCATAATAACCCGACATTGTGCGTCCGAGTCTGGCCCAGAATTGCAGTCGGAGTAAATAGCGCTGTGTGGGATTTAGTTGTGTGTCGAGTTGCAAAATATAGAAATCGAACTTCGAATTGCGCTCCACACGCCTAATTTTGATGTCCTCGTTGCATTTGCCGGCGACTGGCTGCAGCCACGTGCCATTTTCAGCAATGTTCAGACGTGAACCGACATGCAGGGTAATGTTGCTGGTGGCCTGAAGAACGTGAATCTGTATTTCGACATCGCCAGTGAAGAATAGGCGTGTTGCGTCCTCCAGATGGGTCAGGATGCGCAGGTTGTAGTGCTGCGGCTTTACGGATCGTGGCAAGCGATAAAAATCGTAGCTGGCGTAGCAAAGAGTCGCAAAAAAGACGCTCAACAAAATTAGTATACGCATTTCAAATCCAGCGCTCAACGTATTTTTTTCGATTGAAAACTCATGTCAGACAGTGCTGCCAGAATCTTCAAAGTAAAAATAGCTAGATTTGGAAAAAAAGTTGCTAAAAATTGTGAAAATTGCCAAAATTGCCGTGTCTGTGTCCTGTTAAAATATTTAAAGTTTTATAAAGTTTTAAATTTGCGTATAATTAAGATGTTTTGATGCGGGTTGCTTATATTAATCTTTTATTCACTTAAATTCCGTTCTAATGATACAAACAATTCTTTAACCCATTAAGTATCCATAGAAAATTTTGAAGTTAAAAAAGTATATTTTTCAACTTTTTTCCCCGATTTAAAAAAAAAATATATTGATGCAGACAAAATTTTCAAAAACAACAAATTTTAAAATTGTTACTCAATATTTTTTAATTAATTTTTGAAAATTTCACGTTTTTCTATTTCAAATTTTCGCGCACAAAAAAGCGTTGCCACGTAAAGCATTTTTTTCAATTAAAATCTTATGTCAGAGCGTTGCCACCTTCTGCAATTAACTTAGAATGTTAGGTTAGCATTCTGTTATCATTTCTAACAGCTGTGCTGATAATAAAAACAAGTTGGCAGTCCTTTAGTTCATCGTGACGTCACATGCGCGTATTTTGTTTTCGCTTTGGTTAGTCTATCCGCCGCTGCTGATGAAAATGGTCGTTTAAAGCAAATCCGCGCATTTCGCTGTAAACAATTATTAATGAATTTACTCACAAACTCTAAATGTTTAAACAAATAATATAAAAATCAAGTGCTTAAAGTGCCGGGAGTGCTCCACAGTCTTCGTTTGAGTGTTTTTTTGCAATAATAATGCATTTGGGATTGTCGTGTGGCGCGTTTTGTCTTTGAGAACGTGTGGCACAAAGAAAAAGCGCGCTAAATGAGCGTGTAAGCTCTAAAAATACACAAAAAATGTAAATAAATAAACCAGTGCCGTCTGATAGTTGTTAACAATCGTCGAGTCGAGTTAGTGGGGCACAAAGTAAGTGAATAATGAACCATTAAACTATTACAATTGACCAGCGAATTGGCAAATTGGTCAAAACGATGTTGCAACATGATGTGCGAACAGCTGTTTTTACGTCTCTGCTTTGCCTGGCTATTCTGTTTTTGTTGTGCGCCTTAGTTGCTGCCCAGCCTGTGCATGTGCGAGCTGTGTTGTAATGCGTGTAATTTGTTTAATTGTATTTATGTACGATTGCATTTTGTTAGTACATAATTTTTGTTTATTGTGGCTGCCATCAGTGAGCACAGCATGATCCACATTTGACGTCAGCCGACAGATGCTGCCGCTGCCGCTGCCGACGCTGCTGCGGCTGCGACTGCGAAATGTAGTTAATTATTTAGTTGAGTAAATAAACACGCCTAGCATTAGCATATGCCCCGTTGTAGAAGTTCAGTTCAATGTCCAATTGTGAATTTCTTTCCTTTCGCTGAATGTTGCCAAATTCTAATGTAAATGTTGCTAATGAAATGTTGCGGCACTTCTAACTGTGCATATATACACACTTTTGTGTATTTACTTGGTGCACTTTGTTTATTAGCATAACAACAACAAGTAAGACACATGCATGGGCACGCACACACTTTACATTTGCGGAAATTGAGAGCAGCCCACAGCCACGGATGCCACTTAAAAGTAATCTATTGAGCCAAAAACAAACGAAAAATGAGCCAAATTCACTAAAAGAGCGCCGAATGTTAGACTGTGCAGACACGAGAACATAACAGTGTCAACGCTACACGGCGAGCGACAATGCTGCAAATGGCACTCTTCTCTGTTAGTATGCAAGTATTAGTGACTTTTTCTGTTAATTTGCAAGTATTAGTGCCGTTTTTGCAAGTATTAGTGCCGTTTGTTAGTATTTGTGCGCGCTAAATTTGAAATGGAAAAACGTGAAATTTTCAAAAATTAATTTAAAAAAGCTGAAAATTAATTTCAAAAAAACAAAAACACCCAAAATTAGGTAAAATAATTAACTTTATTTAGAAATTGGTTTTGGTGGCAAAATCGAGAAAAAAGCCCAAAAACATTGAGAAATAACAGGAAATTTGAGAAACAACAAATGTCAATAAATCGAGAAAAATTCTGTATGTCTCTGACACAAATTTCAAAGCTCTAGCTCAAAAAACAAAAAAGTTCACTATTTTTTGCCATGTCAACAAATTTGATATTGGATTGCCGGAGAATTTATTCTGGAGTCCCAGGCGCGCAGAACAGTAGCAAGTAGCTACACCAAAAACGTTTTGCGTTTAGCGGGAGCGAGAGAGCGCGCTTTACAGCACACTGGAGTGACTGGTACGGCTATCTATTTTGGTGTATGAGTTTCAAGGCCGCCTTTGTCTTTTCTGTCATTCCTTCGTTTTCCCTCTTCTTTCGTGTTTCAGTTTAGTAGAAAAAGTGCGTTTGACGTGCGCGGACCGAGCGGAACAGCGCGGACGAGAAAAACAAGCAACATACAAAAACGTAATTCTGAACTGATGAAAAAAGGAGCCAATTCGAAAAAATAAGTGCCATTGCGCCAACAGGACAAAAAAGAGCCAATTTTGGTGCAAAAGCGCCAATTGTGGCAACCGTGCCCACAGCATCGATGACGTCGACTGGGCGTCAAACCGACTGGCAGCCTCATTCGGCTACGGCTACTGTTCAATGTTTCTATCATTTGTATTGTGTCAATTTTTGATTTATGCTCACTATCTCGTGTTTAGATTGCGCTTGTGGTTGGAACGTTTTCAAAAGTGCCTACATACGATTATTTATATTTATAGTACTGTATGTGTAAACACATGTACGACTATTTTGTTTTATTTCTGTTTATTTGCGCTGGACACGTTTTTATTTATTGAAATTGCAAAGTGTGGGCGACAGAAGCTTTTCAAAGCTCTCCATATGCCGGCTTAGCGATGGCTTTCAAAGTTCATACGCATATGACACTTGTTAGTTTGAAGCTTGTTTTGATTCTGCACTTAATGTTGTAAGAGAGAGAGAGAGATAGATCTGTTCTCTTCTCAAGTTCGTAGTATCGATTATCATGTTTATAAGTTTATTATTGCATATCGTTGAGTTTTAGATTTATAATTAATAAAACCATTTAAAAGCTGATTTCAAATTGCAAATCTTTTACAATAAATCTAATAAAACAGGAAATCGTGTCTCAATTTAAATAATTTATTTAGTTCACTTATAAATTCAATTGACCCTCGTCGCTTGTAAGACTTGTTTATTTAATTGATTAGTTTTTTATTTCTACACTCGACTGTTTCGAGATAAGACTAGACAAATTGTTATGTGCAGCAATCTAAGTCGGTCATAAATCAGAAATTTCTAGTGCCAAGTAGTGTGAAAGTATAAATTTTCGTAACATAATTTTAATTTATATTTAATCTTGCAACTAATTGTATTTCTTTTGTTTTTTGCAGTTAACTTACAACGTTTAAAATTCTGTGATGGGTTGCCAAAAATGACCAGAAAGAGGCGTGCACAATGTTATCGTTGCTTGCTGCAGTTGTTATCGGACAATGACTGGCGCCTCTATGTGTTACGTGAATGTTAAACGGTTCGGAATCGATGCTTTGGACTTTTGATGGCATGTGAAGGCAACTCATGTGGATTGATGGATTTCAAAATTTGTTGTAAACTAAATTGAGGCCCTATGGAACATGCCCGTGGATATGCATAAGAACGTCTCTGTACAAGTTGATAGTGATTTTGCTTTATTACTGCCCAGCGGTGTTTATGAAATCAAGAAAATGGAACCACGATCCAAAATACGAACAATTATTGTATTTTGTCTCTTTCTGGCCATTGCTGGAATCATTGGGTTCGGCTACTTTTGTCAAGATCAGGTAAGTGTCAAAAAACAGT
This sequence comes from Drosophila recens, assembly GCA_037043495.1. Taxonomy (NCBI): domain Eukaryota; kingdom Metazoa; phylum Arthropoda; class Insecta; order Diptera; family Drosophilidae; genus Drosophila; species Drosophila recens. Next base: position 28,816 of record JBAMBJ010000218.1, read on the forward strand.
TGATAAACGTCGATAAGCGATAACTTTTGTCTCCTCTATTTAATTGGAATTTGTTTGACGCAAAAACATAAATTTTCAATTTTTTTTTGCCGTTTGTTTCTGTTATTTTGCTTGGCGCCAATGCAAATGAGGCAGCAGCAACTGTTAAATTTCATAATTTATATTGCTGTTTGCATTTAATTAAAATTTATTTTTGTCCCATAATCGATACTCGGAATTTTCGGTGTCTCAAAACTCGTTTTTGCCAAAGATACAATTTATTAGTTCGTGTTTATCTAGCGGATTACAAGCTACTCATACAGAACACACACATTTCTCCAATTTCTTTTCGATAGCTTTTATTAAACACAACAAAAACAGTTTGTTGTTTACATGCATTTGTTGTTCTTTTTGAAATTATTGGCGCCGTAAACTTTCAATTGTTTAGATATTTGTATATGTGTATAACTCGTACATAAGCACAAAAGGTGCCAGAAAATCTCCGAAATAATCAAAAACTTGATGCCAGCTATTTTTATTGGGTTTCCCACTATGTAAATTGATAAACTTTCAATAAAATATATTGTGTAATATATTTGCAAATATAGATTTTCAAATCTGTGTATAATAATTGTAAATTATGATAAACAATGTAGATTACAGTTTTATTTTAGGAATAAATAGAGTTATAGCTGGGTTATTCATAACCGTCTTCGAATTATTTCCATTTCTGAAAATATTTATACAATCTCTTTACATTTTAATTTAAATTCCTGTTAACATAAATCAGAAAAATTTGTAATTTTTTTTGTAATCTCGTAATGAACTTTTGACATAAAAAATTGGATTGATAAGCTTTAAAGATGTTGAAAGCACTCAAAAATAATGACTGATTTAATGAGTGAGGTGCAAAGTGTAGCAATGTTGCCCCATTAAAAGCATTTCTGCGCATTTAATATTACTTCAGGGACTCATAAACTCTGAACTTGCCAGGCTATCAGTCAGTTTACAGCTCCATAAATATAGAAAGCCCTCTGTGTCTATATATATATATATATATATATATTAGGGTGTCCCTTATTTGGTCAAAGTCAATATTTTTAAACGCATACGGGCTAGTTCTGTTCATTAGGTCCTAAAGCACTCAGAAATAAATTTTTACCTCAATCGGAGTATGATAACCCGTGCCGACTTGGATCGGAAAATTAAAAGATTATATGGGACAAAAAAAAATTTTTTTTATTTTTTTTAATTTTTTATTTTGTTTATTAGGTCCTAAAGAACTCAAAACCAAGTTTTCACCTTGATCGGAGTACGATAACCCATTCAAATTTGCATCGAAACATGAAAAATCACCGAAAAATGTATAATCAGTGTTAAAATACTGTTTTTTCATGTTTCGATGCAAATTTGAATGGGTTATCGTACTCCGATTAAGGTGAAAACTTGGTTTTGAGTTCTTTAGGACCCAATTAACAAAATAAAAAATAAAAAATTAAAAAAAATAAAAAAAATTTTTTTTTGTCCCATATAATCTTTTAATTTTCCGATCCAAGTCGGCACGGGTTATCATACTCCGATTGGAGTAAAAATTTATTTCTGAGTGCTTGTGGACCTAATGAACAGAACTAGCCCGTATGCGTTTAAAAATATTGACTTTGACCAAATAAGGGCCACCCTAATATATATATATATATACATGTGTGTGTGTGTTTGTAAATTTTATTTAATTGTCGAGCAAAGTCATCTCTAATATTAGAGTCTATAAATTCATTAGAGGAGCTCATAAATTTTGAAATGCGCGCGCGTTTTATGCACTGCAATTTTATTAAAATTGACGCACGTCGAATTTTATATATAGAGTATGCTTCTTGACTTGCTACTTGGGTTGACTTTCAGATACCTGTATTTATGTCTAATCGTAGCACAGACTCTGTAAGCAGAGCGATGATATTGATATATAGTTTATATACTTTTATCTTACAATTTATAACACACTGAACATACCTTATATGCCAATTTTTCACGAAATAAGCTAATAAAAATGATCGTGCGTCTGTCTAGCTAAATATGTGATATTAATGCATATTTTTCTTAAAATATTTTCAAGTAAATGTAGTATATTTGGCTATATGGGACAAGTGGGCGTATGTTTTTGAAAATGAGTTCAGTGTCAAACCAAATTGCGTATGTAAAAAATATGTATATATTTATATATATTTAATTTAAAAATTTATGTCGCTTGACATATCAATTGGTTAACACTTAAAGCTCATCAAAACGAAGAGTCTCCGTTTTTTTTTAAACAAAACGAATTTAGCTAAAACACGCCAACGTCTATAGATTATCATATATGTATGTATGAGTTGATATTATGCTAATATAGTTATAAGCAGTACTCATACGACTCGTAGCTTTTCTTGTAGAAATTTGAACGAGTGAGCAAAGTGACATTAATTGGGCACAGCTGCCAGTTTGGGGCAACACGCGATCTTGAATGTGAATACTCGAACTCATACTCATACTCGTATTCTGTATTCGTATTCGTATACTGTATGATGTGGTTGCTTCTAGCGAGACAGCATGGCAGACACGATGGGCACGGGCCACGATGCCACGCCCAGCTGTTGTTGTTGTTGTGGTGCTTGGAAAATATGTTACAAAAATAGCTTAATTAGTGACGCGTTACGAGTCGTAACTTACGACAAATGAAAAGTGTAGCGAAATAAATGAAAAATCATGCATTGCGTGGGCGTGTTGCATGTCCAAACAAAAAGCGACACAAATTTCTCATCATGTTTATTTTGAGGGGAATAAATTTAAATATGGATAAACAGATGGTTTATAGGTACATTCATTAGATACAAATATATAATGTATTTATATATATTTTCTAATGACACATCAATGATTTATAAATAAATTTCAATGAATGTTGAATGGTTCATGTTTAATCTACTTAATCCCAACGCTAACTCACTCGAAATATATTTTGTCCTACATTTTTGTATTTTCCAAGCAAGTTTCCATCGAAATCAATATGCTCAACTATGAGGCTTGTTTTGTAGCGCAACAGAAATGTGTTAAACTTATCAGACTCTAAACCAACAAACAAAATTGAGCACTTTTACTCTGAATATTCATTAACTCGATGCCACAACTTTAGTTGCTCTTTTATATTTACATATTTGCATTTATTCAAATTTCGACTAGGTAAACCGTCAGGCGAACAAATAAATAAAAAATAAAAGAATAACAGCTAAAATAAAATTGAGCTCGCTGAATTTATTATTATTTCTTTCTTTTTTCAACGTTTTGATAAAAACTCATTAATTAAATGTTGTGGTTGTGGCTGTTGTTTTTTTTTGTTTTTGAATTGTTTTCATTGTACATTTACACGAGGGGAGTGGAGCTAGAAAAATTCGAATGCGCTCTTTGCGTAATAATTGACAGGTACAAAGATAAATTTCAATAATGCAAATGAATTTTTTGTATTTAATTCCTATTTATACCCTGTAGATGTTCAGACGTTGAAAAGAGGTGTAGAAAGTTAATTCGTCAGTTGTTTGCCAGTCTGAGATAGTTTCAATTCCACAGCAATATAAATGAGTATTAGATCGTTGTAGGGTATCTCTTAGTCTCCCACTATTGCATTTCATAATCATTCATTTATTTTGTGTGGTTGATCGTCTCTTTGTTATTCCTGCTGCTTCACATGTAAATTATGGCAAAAGTTTAGTGATTTTTGACCAATTTTACAGACAAGCCGAATGAAATCTTTAACTACGACTATTTATGACTTTGTTGTTTTTCTTTTTAGTATGTTGGCCCTGTAATATAAATTACGGTTTGTGTGTTTCCATAATGCAAATGCTTTGTTTTTTCGCTTCAATTTTTAACAGCTTTCCGGCTACAAAACAATGTTCGTTTTATCGTTTCAACATGCCTCCAAATAAAAGTTCACACACGAATGTTTATGAGCTGAACTTTCTGTGTGTTTATGAGGCGCTACATCCACTAGGCCAGATTCCAATATCTAGTATTACGAATTTATTGCTCTATTAGAACTACAAACACTTGTCCTCAAGCTGTTGCTGAGCCAAATAAAAAAACACGCAACTGAATTTAGTTTGAACATCAAATCAACTACGACATCGGCAGCCAATGAACATAATATAGTATTCAGGTCTCTCCATATCTTAGGTTTTTTATTAGCATAGATTTGGTTTACGATCGTATTGCTTTATGACCATGTTAGATTTGTCTTTCGAGTTGTTTGCTTGCTTTTACTCTACATTTGTACCGAGGTGCGCCTCACTTTTTAACCAATTTAATGGTGTGCCGGAATAACACATCTCTGCGATATCTCCCCACAAAGTAAACACAGTTGTTAACTGATGAATCTGTAGCTGTAATTATGGGTCATGTAAAAAGTATGGATTGTTTGTTTGTTTCACCTTAATCTGGGAAAAGCTTTGATTTCTTTCCATTCAAAACCAACAAACTGAAATACATCCGAGCTAAGATTTTATCTCTTTAGAACTTGACTTACAGACTTAAAACATCTTTGAAACTAAGATTTATTTGTATAAAAATATTAAATAAGCGTTTCCTCTAACAGTTTCTGTTATAAATAGCTTAACAAACAATCTGGAACCCTGTTGAGCGATTAATGGCTTAATTGCCTTATACAACATGGCTTAGATCGTCAATTCATCAATTTTAACTTGGATTCTTGGAAAATCTAAACGACTTTCTAATGGGATTTCATAATTTATTGCATCGATTTCGACGATAATGGTCTGTAAATGATATCTTAAATTTCATATTGTTTCTCAAGTTTCCAGAAATAATTAATGCATGCTTTACGTTAAAAAAAGGCAACTATTATGTTTGTAGTTCGCAACTAGTGAAAACAGTAAACAAGCTAGGGTAATGAAAGGTCGGATGAATTAATTGTTGAAATTCCAGCCTGAATAAATGAACACACTGTCAATTGTTGTACAACATTCGCATGCCATTATTCATATGATATCTTTATTATCATCCTAACGACCCGTAACGTAAAACCAGTGGCATAACAACAAAGCAAACTATCAAAGTCGAAACCAATTAAACTATCAGCAAAATCTGAAAAATGTATAAAAAAAAGCGCACATGCCAAGAAATGTGCTAAGCCAAAGAAGCCGGCAAAGAAGAGGAGAGAGACAGAGAGAGAGAGAGGGTAAAGGCTGAAATATAGAAGTAGCATACACAGAGACCACACGTCATAAGCCAGAAGAAGACGCGTGTCAGCGGCACTTTAATGTGGTACCAGCAAATCTAACAATGGAACACATGAAATTCGGATGTGGACTTGTGTTTGCGGCATCTGCGGTTTTTTTTAGTGAGGCAACGACCAAATCCTAAAAACAATGGGGAGCTCAAATGATTTTTAAAAAGATCAACGCGCATTATTCACGCCTGTTTGAAGTTAATTCGTGGCCAAGAGATCGCTGAGAGAGACAGAGAGAGATGAAGAGTAAGGGATAGATGGAAGCTGAGATTTGTTATATCGCTCGTACTTTGATGTGGACTCATAATATCGTCTGGCACAAATTAGCCAACTGGCTAAACGTTCCCGCTTACCGTCCATCGTTCGTTCGTTTTGAGGCCTAAGTTTTTCTGCGTTGTATTTTGTTGTTGTTGCTGATAAAAGTTTTCTGATAGCCTCGAACATATCGTTTGTTGTTGCTTTTAAGGCTGGGCCTGTGTCTGGTGCATGTACAAAAAACTGGTTTTCAGTTTATCTCTCAGGTCGCCGATACCCTGCACAAATTGATTATAATCACTTGGACAAGCCGTTTGAAACGACTAAGAAAATTATTGTTTTTATGGCCGTTTGAAAAGTATTTTTCTAAAAACTTGTTTTAAAAGTGGAACATTTCAAGAATAAGAGTGTTTTAATACACTCTGTGTAAATATTGTAGATCTAGTAATTATTTACTCTGCAGGGCATTAGAAGTGCGTCGAAATTGGTTGTCTTGACTGTTTTTATTATTGAATGTCTGGCAGTCTCATGTTTTGAAAGCATTGTAAGCTGATAGCCGTTTATGAGCTTAAATGGCAATGCAGGTAGAGAGATTCCTTTTTCCTTCTTTTTTGTATGCCTTTGGGGTAGTTCATCAAAGGGGATCAAACGATTGGCAGCGGCATCTCATCTACATAACAGTTTTGGCTCAGCAAATGGCAAGCGACCTGGCTCAAATGAATCTTGGCCATATCGAAACCTGAGAGCATAAGTTACTGGCTAATGGACTTGTTCTAATTGGGTGGCAAAGCTTTTACTGATTTATTTTCTATTTTGTTTTCATTTTCCATTTATTTGGATATTTTGCGTTAAATTTCTGGCATTTATTTTTGGATTTCCTGCCTAATTTGCTATGTGTACTGGTAGAATTAATTTCATTTTGGGCTTGTGCATAAATAATAATAATAATAATACGTTTGTGGATGTGTACTAATAATCCATCCAAAATTGAATATGCTATTGTGCAATTCTGTGGGTATTTCCACGCAGCAGCTGCTGCGTGTTTTTCCATTTTCATTTTGATTTCCACAGTATTCATTAATGTGAATGAAAAAACTGTTGTGCCAGCGTTTTGGCCAATTACAAATTCAGTTCAAAATGTTTTATAAAATGCAATTAGCATTTTGTATTTCTAATTGGATCAGTTTTATTCTGTGTTTTTGCTCTCTGATGTGTCTGTATTTTATGCAATTAAGCCATGGATAATTCGACAATTTTAGGGAAATAAATTTTGAAATTCTTTTTGGCGTTATGGGCTATACGATAATAGATGGATGACGGCTGTGTTAAGTAAGTTATTTTCAACGAAAAATATATATAACTTTAATTTAAAATAAAGTAATTAAAAAAATTAAATTCTCTATCGATTTTGATCAAATATAATTATTTGTGTAAAAAATATCTTAGGGATTTAAATGAAGTTAAGCATATTTGATAGACTTTACAAAATTTATAAAATTGTTCTCTTGACAAACAATTTTGTAATCTATATCAATTATTAAATTTTTTATTTTCCTTGACACCACATTAATTCCAATTCATAAGCCTAATGAAAAATTATATGATAAAACTTTTTCAATGTGCTGTTAAAAATGAAGCAAATTGTGCAATAAGCATCCAATTAAAACTTTTGCACACAATTGCAAGGCAGCTGGCAAAAAGTCGGTCCAACAATGAGTTAGTTGTGTGGTCGAATAGACCACGCATATAACAACAACAACAACAACAACAATAACTACTACTACAACAGTAATAGGAATGACAACAATTCTATGAATAACTTTATACTGTCGCCTTTCTAACGAGCTGCAAAAATGTGAGCGTACTATATAATATAGAGTATATTTGCACATAAATAAGTATGAATGAATGTGGAGAGATGGAAGGAAGGAATGTTGGGGGATAAAGGATTTCCGCTTGGTTGCTTGAAATATGAGGAGATTTCGACAAGAATGTTATATTCAGTCTGTGCCCGCGCATAGAAAAAACCATCTAATAATTTATGATGCAGTGGCAAATGTGTTATATTTCATATAGACGCCAGTGGTGGCACTCACGATAATCATCATCCGCATTCGCATATGATGACAATGAGGATGATAATTACAATGAGGGATATGTATAAGCCGTCTGCGAGGACTTCTAAATATAGCCCAAGCGAAATGTGACAATGTGAGAGGCGTGTTTGGATTTCGCAATTGCAATACGACTGCTTAACAGCACATAATACGATTTTATGGTTATGGTTTTTGCTTCTACTCAAACTTCTCCTCCACCTAAGTGGAATAAAAAGAAGAGGAAGAAAGTTTTCGGGATATCGACTTACGAGACGTCGCGACATTGAATTGAATGTCTTATGGCTCCTCATGTCTCCATCTCTCGCTCAGCGCTTTAAATCTCATCCCTCGCGCTTATGCTCAACAGTACAAATACATCAGGGCTAACATTGTTTTGCACTTGGCTGACAGCTCGGTGCTTGAAGTATTTTCCAGTTTGCTCACGTATTAATTGCTCGAGTGGAAACGACGACAGCAGCTACAAAAAAAGAAAAAGAATAATACAATACGAAAATAAGAGAGAAAACAGAGAAGTTATCGACCGAAACATGTTTTGTTTTTGATGTTTTTCTTCGTACTTTTATTTGTATATATATTTTGTTTTCCTCTTCTGCTTTGGTTAGTCCTCGAAATATGATGAAAATATTAACAAAATCTTTCGGCCGCCACTTGCATGCTGATATCCTTGATATATTTTTATATTTTTTTTTGGCTATTTTTGTGATTTATGAATGCTTCTTTTCGCTTAAGTGCAGCCGAATTTGGTCATGGTTATGATTAATATTTGGTTGAAATTACATAAGGAACATAAAGAATATCTGATACAAAAATCAACATTGATAGTATGCCATGTTCTATACTAGGGATATACTTCTTGAGCGATTTTCATTCAAATGTTTTTCTATTCATATTCTTTTCGAATTGTTAAGAAACGAAATATTATATATATTTCCTGTTTATCCTTTTCCGTCTGATGTTTGTTATGCAAGACAATACCTTCAGCTTGATTCGTCCAGCACTTTTACCAACCCTAAAATATTCTCAGTCTAATCATATTCTGCAGTTTTTTAATCTCTTAGCAGAATACCAGACCGCCCGCACAGCACAACACACTCGCTTGTCTGTGTCTCGACTTCCCCCAATGTCCGACTGTCCATCTGTCCGTCTGTTCTTTAGCACAGACATCTGAGTCGTGAACTGCATATGAAACACGCATTGAGGTTTAAATTTAAAATCGAGTCACTTTATGAATGTCGATTGCATACGAAGAAGTTTTGATGTGCAGTTGGGGGCAATTGCAGAAGTATCCACTGAAAATTCATCACGGAAGTCGTAAATAATGCTCCCAGACATGTTCAAAAAGACGTGTCATAGTGCGAACCAATGCAAGTACTATATATGTACATATTTTTAGCATTAAGCCATTAGAGAATATCAGAAAAAGAGAGCCAGAGAGAGGAATAGATTTGTTGAAAGGGAATCTGTTACGATTAAATAGCTACATGTCTTTCATGTTGACCGACAGGCCACAAGCAGCTGCCAAGTGGCAGACATCAACTAAGAGGCGGCACAGTGGCCGCCAATTCATCATCCATCATCCACAGCAACAACAACAATGGAGATATAGAACTGGAAATGCATAGAAACTTCTCAAAATGCATTTCAACGCCCTATTCTATATCACTTAGAGAGGCACGAAATGCCACACATTCAACTGGTTCTGTTACAAAAATGTGTTTGCATATTTAGCATGCGCCTCTCAAGTGGCCAAATGCAACAACAAAATCTGGCCATTGCTTTAGATCCGCATGGAAAACTCTTTACCCGTCCACACACATCCAACTTGGTCTGGTCGAGCAGCGATTGGTTATGTTGATGCTTATGTTGATGTATTGTAATAGTCGGCCTGTTGTGTGATCATGTTGAACACATGTTGACAAAGTGTGAGCACAGAACTGCCACCCGGCAGCCTGTGGCATCAACAGCAACGTCAACATCGCATCCAAGTGCAACCGATACCAAACGGAAGCGCATCATCATTCTCTTTGGGCACTTAAATTCATTAGAAACTGAACAACAAAGTACTTCAAATATTACATTTCACAAATGCATTTCAAATAAATTGAAAAGCAATAAGTGAGACTATTTTACACACGTCTATGATGAACTTGTAGATATCCTATAACAGCATGAGTGTTCTTGGATTCATATTAAAGGGTACTTGCAATGGTCATTTTGAATTATTTATATGGTATTCAGTTAGGTTTCTTCATTCCAACATTAATCCATTTAAATTTTTTGTGTTTTTGCAAAAAGCTATCATGCCCTTTGAGTACAGGGCATAAAGACAATTCGATGCACAAAATCAAGTCCAGAAAATCCGTAGCAAATTGACGTTGATATCCATTAAATTAAATTTATCTATAGCTAGCTTTTTAAACTTTATGGAAATATTTATATATGCAAATACACTTTCTAGCACTTTATAGTATCCGCAACAATAACAGTGACTCATCGCTCTTTAAACACAAAGGCGTTTCATTCAGATTACAATATGTTCTTTTATAGAGACTATACTATATTATTATTTTTATTTGCGGTTTCACTTTGAAGAAGGCTCACAAATCAAACTTGAGGTTATCTTAGCTCGTCATTGTTTCTGATTTCCTATGATTAGTTTTGTGTCCAAACTTTGTAGTTAGTCTGAAAAACAAATTGGAATAAAGATTAGTTAAAAAGAAAGCTGTAATTCAAGATAAACTTGGTGCAGGGTATCTCCGAAGCAAATACTCTGGGTTATGTTAAACATTGCATTTCAAATTCATTATGTATGCTAATTTGTTGAAATGTGTTTTCAAATTGCCGTCATAGTATACATTTTTAAATAGTTTTCTTGGCATAAATTGGAGAGAAACGAGTCCAGCAAGATGAACTATTTAAGGATCGATGTCTTGCTTTTTATAATTTTGTTATTTGTTACCATTAAACCATCTGATGCTGGTTCAATCATAAGTAAGTTTTTTTTCAACGATATCATCGTTGGTGATACATTTCCATTTGTTTAAGGATGTGGCGATAACGAGGTGTATCGATGCAATTGCTTTGAGAGTTCTTGCGCACAGTTTCTGTATGATGGTGAACTATGCTCAGAGAAATGCGTTAAGGCCTGTCAATGTAAAGTTGGGTTTGTGCGCCATAAGGGATTGTGTGTGAAAAAGGAACAATGCTGTGCCAAAGGCTTCTGTACGTCACTATTGGAGGACGCAATAAAAGATTTGCACGAGGGATCAAAACACTACAAATCGTAACCTTTAACCGGTAAAAACCGATTGAAATTTGTAACCGTAACCGAAACCGTAACCGAAAAAAAAAATTTCCCTTGACCGAAACCTTTAAACCGAAACTCTGTAAACCGAAATAACCGTTAAGTAACCTTTTCATTTATAAGGGTTAATTTCGGTTTTTAATAAATAATATTTGTATTATAGAAATTGAAAAAAGTTGTATTTCTGATTGTTATTTTAAAAATTGCAAATAAGAGCTATGGTGTAACTTTTAGATACAATTTTAAAAGCATGTTTTATTTTTAATTTGTATTATAAAAATTTAAAAAACTTGTTAAAAATAATTTATACCGAAAAGTTTTGAGCTGTTTCTATTATTTGCGACCCATAAGTCTTGTTTGCGATCTCTGATAATTTGTTATTAGTTTTTTATTGTGTTTTTGATTTTCTTTAATTTTTTAATTTGGATTTATATGTGAAATAAATGTGTTAATGAAACCTTAAGAAAGTAATGCCTTTTTAATTATTATTATTATATTATTAATATAATTATATTCTTGCAAAATTAAAAATTTTTTTGTGAACCGAAACCAAACCGGTATTTCAAAACCGAAACATACAAAAACCGGTTCACCGTTACGAAACCTTTATTCAAAGATTTTGTGTAACCGATAACCGAAAACCTAAATGCGAATATAACCGAAACCGTAACTGAAACCGATATTCGTTTCGGTTTTAATCCCTGATTTGCACATTCACACATTTTAATTGATGAAAAATAACATAAAACTTCAACACATGATTGCCGAAATAAATAAGAGTGTAACAATTGGTCTATAAACCATTTATGATTGATGTATGATTGATGTATGATTGATTAGCTAATAAAACCAGGGCCCTCCATATTGGTTAAATTTGTTAACTATTTTTGATTTTTTTAATTTAAAAGTCAATAAAATTCACAAACAATTGGATAAGCTAAAACTCGTGAGGAGCATGCGAGCTCTGACTAGAGATTTGTGAAGTTATGGGTATGTAAAATCGATACCAACTTGCCACCTTGACACTTGCACAATAGCTCAGCGGCAGGTAAATTTCAGGGAAAGTGCCGTTGAGTGGTTGCGCCTCTAAAAACCACACACACAAAGAAATACGAAGACGTACAAAACGGGAGACCAACAAAAATCAATGAAACAATGAAAGACAGCAAAACCCAGCCAGGATACGTGCAGATTATAAACCAGGCCGATATGCCACAAAGGGACAAACAATAGGCCCGTTCGAGTCGAGGCCGAAACAGGCAGCACTCTTATCAATGACATCTAAGCCAACCACAGTCACAGTTACATTTCTTCGTTCCCGGTTACAGTCTTCAATCAGTTTTCAGGTGCCGAACTTGATTGTGTTAATAGAAATTGACATTCTTGTTTTTGTCGGTACATTAAAAACAGGAAATGAAAGCGTGACAAAAATTTATAAATGTTTCACAAGTTGGACTTTAACTCTGGCAAGAATTAATTTGTTCTCAATCAAAGTTGTTATTTTATAATAATTGAAGAAAATTAATTGTGTTTCAACGTTGGCATACCAAATTTGTTTTGGCCTGTCAAAACCGTATTTTCAAAAGAACTAAATAGTTATTGTTGTCATACGTGTGTGTATTTGTTAATTGCTTAATGTTAACAAGATTCACATAACTATTAAGGCGCCAAAGGGTTAAGGTTGATGAACTTCTGTTAAATCGTTTTTGACTTCCAGCTAATTGTTTAGCAATTTGCTTAAAATGCATTTCCACCCAATTTCTCATTCAGATTTTAAGTGCTGCCCTCAGAGTTGAACAACAGATTGAGTACATCTCCATCTCCATTTTCATTTGCATCTCTGTATCCATTTCCCCTTTGCCCATTGCCTCATCCGCGAACCGCCTCCCATTACTCTTCCGTCTATTTTAGAGCGCGATGAAAGTGCATTGACATTGTCCCATTGCAATATTCATTGGCAGGGCAGCTCTTGCCAATTTTAATTCGTTTTTTGTTTTACACTATCTTTTGCTGGGTTAAATTCCCTGTAACCGAATGTGGAGATAGGCTGTGCTAATAATTGCAATTTATTGTATCTGAAATATGATAGACAACATGAAGATGCTGCAAATATGTCTGGTTATTTATATTATTTATTTATATTTATTTTTTACATTTATTAATATGTATTTATAATTATTTATGTATATATTTTTGTATTTCTTTTATATTTATCTATACATATTTATCTACATTGGTTTTTATTTTTGTCAAAGAACAGGGCATCTCAGCGTCAGGCACTTTCTTTGAGTTCATTTGCTCTTTTCAACCCGCATTCGCTTCGCTGTCGAGTGAAGACAAACGACTGAATGGCAAATGGCCAGGCTAGTCAGGGCCACAGACAGACAGACAGACAGACAGGCCGACGCGTTGTTCGACTAACTGTCGCAAATGCCGCGTGACGCATAGAAATGTTTCAATTCTCTTTTTTATTTATAAGCCTATATACATACATATATAAATGTACATGCTGTCAGCATATTTTGCATGTCTCCTGCGGGGTCTTGACGCCTCGTTGATCGCCCATTTGTCCAGTTCAAGCTCCAAGCTCCAACTTCAACCCGACTCCGGCTCACATTTAAAACTAACAGCGACAACAATAGAAACAATTGCTTTGTATTGCATTTACATTTCGTATGTATGTGTTACAATAGGGCCATAGTGCTTCTTGACTTTTGTTGTAATGTTATTTTTATGCAATTTTTCTAATTCATGGCGCGTTTTGAATTGCAAACCAGGAAATAAAGTGTTAACTAAGTCAAATTACAGCTGAAACATTCATGAAAAGAGGTAATGTAAATGTAAACAGAACTCTTTTATTGTTATTGTATTGTTGTATTCATTGTGGTGAGATACATTAATTTTTTTGCGGTGTTTTAGTTTTGTTTATTATTAAATTATCTCAGGAGTCAATTTCGTTTATTCTTATTAGAAAATATTTTATAATGAGCATTTCAAAAAGTATCTCAATGGATATGTTCTCTTCTGATATGAAAATTAATTAATTAATATCTTAAGGACAAAGTGACTGTATTTATTCATTATTATATGTGGAAGGAGCTAACCCTTAACCTTTTTATTATACCTTGCTGAAATTAAGAATGCAAAAAGTTGAGTTAAATATATGCAGAAATCGAATAAGTATTCAGCTTGCGGCTTGGAATAGAATACTAAATGAATACTCTTCATGTTGCGATGAATTTCTACAGTTTCTCAAAGTGTCAACTAAATTGAAGTTAATTCAATTCGTTGCATATTTTGCATTTTATCGCTTTAAATGCCTTAAATCAGCCACAGCTCACACGTCACTTGAGCATATTTATGTTTGTTGCGAGCGCCGTTTCCCATTCGAATATTGAATTATTGAAATGTCGATTATCTTAATCTAGCACTTACACATTCATCAATCAAGCGCCTAATGCCACTTCAATGTGTCCGCGTTCTCGGCGCTGCTGACGGTCCCAAGAGACTCTCAATGTGGCATCCGAGTGGGTTAGAGACTGTGGGCATTGTTCTTCTTTTACATTTTGTCGCTGCTGCTGCTGTTGTTGTTGTTGTTTTTGTTGTTGCAGGCATCATAATGTTGACGTTTGTCAACATTAACTACACTTAATTCAAAATGTCACCACTTGCACACACATGCCTAAATTGAGGCCGCATTTTGTTTGTGCGAGTGTGTGTGATTATGTGTGTGTATGCGAATGTATGTGTGTGTGTGCGTAAGTTCATTATTCCAAGTTGCAAAACTTTGTTGTCGCCGGTTTAGTGCACGTCCAGAGCCGAAGCGATCGGTCACACGTACTCTTACTCTGCCTGCTCATATCCTGTACAAAAGTCTAAAGAGAGGTAGCATCAATTTGTGCTAAAGAATGTAACATACAGAAAGGAGTTTGTATGTGTGTCTCTAGAGGTGAAGATAATGTCTCCATCTAGTCAAGTAATATTGCAATTTAATTTAATATTGCAATTTGGCTTAGAATTCGATAATCGGATCAATTTATTCAAATCATTTTTAAATCGTTTTCATATGTGGGTAGAGGACTACAGGGTATTTCTCAATCAAGTAGTTTCTTCTTAGCTTTCTATGCAGCTGCATAAATTACGCAATAAAAATGTCGCAACAATTGAAAAGTTGCTGTGCGTTAAACTGCATAAACTGCAACAATTAGAGGCAGGCAATTGTAATGTGCGCCCTTTGCAGCATTTTGTATTGCAATTAACGACAAGTTCTGCTTCCTAGTTTATTTTTTTTTTCTTCTTTTCCTTCTCTACTTGTTCTTTTTTGTTGCAGTCCGCTTCGCGAAGATGATTAGAAGTTTAACATGGTGAACGGTGCGCAATAAATTTGTTCTTTATGACTGAAGTGTTTGCAATTTCCAGCTGCATTTTGTAGTTGCAATTTGCATTTGCATTTGCATTTACAGTTCGTATTCTCCACTTATCCGGGCGTGTCTTTGATTGTCGATAAGCTGTATAATTGCTCCCTTGTTTATTTACTTTGTTACTCTTTAGTACGTCTCTGCATAGTCTTTTATTCTTTCGCCACAGAAGTGTTGAAGTGCAGCTGCTGCTCGAACTGCTTCAACTGACCTCTAAGTGCTGTGGCATGAAATGAGGCCAATGTAGACATTGAGAAGTTCTCAATTTATGATGTTGTTACAATTTTATAGAGATGTATAAAGGAAAACTTGGCGTAAAATAAATACAGGCAAGGCTCTTACAAAAGAGTTTTTTTTTAAATTATTGCAATTTAATTTAATTTAATTCAAATTAGGTGCTAAAATACCTAAACCTTTAATTTTCTAACTAGATTACATAGACAGATACTACTGTCCTGCTGTCAACACCTGAAAGCTTTTTCATACTCCTGCTTGAAAGCTTCATAATTTGCTTCTTCTCCTGGTTTCGGTACTCTAATCCCGATAAAATCTGTTGGCATTTCCAACACTTTTAGGAATCCGTCTGCTGTCGGGTTGCAGAGCCAACCAACATGACTGTTGACTAAATTAGCAAAAATGACGCATACTATCGGAGCCATATTTTAGCTGAAATCACGCTGAAAATTTGTGCTTTGCCTCAACTGGAATTTGCTGAAACGAAACTTTCTACGATGCCTATCTGAATGGAGCGTCAGGCTTGGCCAGGACTATAAAATTATCCCAAGCTTTTTGCGCTGAGAACATTTTAGTGAGGGTTTATAGAGGGTTTTAAAATTTTGAGATAAAGTGTGTAATGCATTGAAAAATAAGGACGTCGAGCTTAAATAATGTAGTCATCTTCATCTGTCTGTGTGCTTGACTTGACTTCAAACTTTCTTTCTTCTTTTTTAAAAGACAGCAAATTAATTATCCTGATTAAATATGGATATATTTAAATATTAAATAAAAGGCCCTGCAAGAGAATCAAATCTTCGGCGTGCCGAAAACAACATTAAATCTTGTCTTTTTTTTCCTCCAATTTTTGTGTAAAGTATTTCTTTTTGTTCCTTATGCTTCGTCGTAAACCAGGCGTAGGCTATTAATTTTATGAGTCTACGGAATGGGCAGACTGACACAAGGACACAAGGACAGAAGGACATGAGTGTTAGGGGCAGGGGGTGTATGGCAGGTGATATTCTATTGGCGCCCAGCCAAGACGGAGTGATTTTAATAAAATTTTCGTACTGCTTTGCTTGGCTTTTCATAATGTGAATTTTATGCTGATTCAATGTTTTGTGCTCGATGCCGCCGCAGATTGAAGTTGAAATTGAAGCCGGGCGTTAAATTAACAGTCCGGAGGGGGTAGAGGGTGGTTCGAGCCCCCGCTTAACCTCCTGCTGCTCCCGAAAGGACTATTACAAAAGGTGATTAAATGTGCGTAATATATGTGCCACAGGCTGTCGTTCAATATTCTATCTCCTCTCTATCTCTATCTTATCAATATGCTAGGGGAAATAACTTTAACTCAAAACATTAATCTTGTGTTGCTTTATTGCAATTTTAGTCCGCGAAAATTCCCTCCCGTTAATAATGTTATGAATATTGATAAGACGCCTATGCATAATTTGAATGCTGTTTTGTGTTGAAATTCAACTAAAGGGCAGAGACCCCAAGATTGGGTTTTTGGCACATTTCCATTTGGGATTACACAGACACTCGCATGCACATATACATTCTCATACATATGAAACTACATACATAATTGCCTTTGCTTTTTGTTGCTGTTGCAATCACCTCAAACATCGTCCCATGGGGCGGGAACTTTCCCGAAAATTTTGTTTAATGTGCAGTCGTAGAAAATTAGTTTAATGCTCAGACAGGTAAAAGGCATTTACTGGAGCTGGCTCGAAAGACTCAACTCAACCTTATTATAAGATAAAGGTCGTGTCTTAGCAAATTATAGCGCTGTATGGGTTAATTGAATTGCCTGCCACGTGGCCTGGTTTTTTGATAAGGAAGGTGAACCTTACGTTACGTTATTCAAAATGTGCGCATAAAAGGCACAATTTTAGCTTTAATCAGAAATGAATTAAACTAGAATTGAGTTAGTAAACATTGTGTTAGGGCCAATATAAATGTCATATAAAGTCTTTAATTTGTGAAATTAAATTTTCCAACATTTTACACTGATATTTTGTCAAAAAGCTTACATATTACACAAATATGAGTACTTTAATCGCTATTCAAGATGCTTTCATCTCTGCATTGCATAGCCGAGAGGCGCACATCAGATCTTGATATAAATATAAGGTGCGTTTCATATTCATAAGACACTTTGAAATAGCAAATGTAAACTTCAACCAAAATTAAAGAAAGCATTTAAATAAATGGTTTCTTATAAATATATGTTCTAATATTAATTGGCTATCTGTAAAGAACCGTGATTGGCGCCAGTTCTCATGCATTCAGATGAACCGTTATCTTTTGCATGACATGCTCTGTTTTCTTTAAATTTTTGCCGTTTCATAATGATAAGACAGTTGTTGAAAAATTGAGTTTAGTGAACTAAAATGTAATGAGTGCGATTTTGTTTGATGTTTTATTGATAATCTAATCCATTTTAACAAATATGCCGCGAGGTATTATGTTGTAGAGTGAAGATTATGGATAAATTTTGACCTCGAATGACCTTTACATATCATTATCTCTAATTTCGCGAAAAATTAAGAGAATTCGATGCGTAGTCCGATTTTTTTTATAGAATTCAAGTAATTTCGTTAATTTAAAGATAACTGGTAAAAAACAATTGTGCTTTATACGTTAAGTCTCTGAAAGATTATTGGTAAAGGTCAAACTCACCCGTTTCTTGCACCAATTTGGCCGCGTCTGTGGGCAAGAAAGCATAAAAAACCACGATTTTTTGCACCCTACAGCTGAGAAAGGATACTAAGTTCTCGAAAATGTTGAAAGAACTACATCTTATGCCACGTCACAAGCAGGCGCGGCGTTAATTTGAGGAAGATCATCTTTCTACCCACAGGAACACATCAAGACATAAATCTGGTCCTTAAATTCCTCTGATTTACAATTTTTCCTTTCTAAATTATTTTTTCTGATGAAAAGATGAAGAATCTTGATGGTCCTGATGACTCGCTATTCTATTGGAGCGATTTTCAAAAGGATCCAATTTACTTTTCTAAACGAAATATGGGTGGCGGTTCCGTTATGGTGAACGGTGCTTTTACATCGAAAGCCATGTTGGATTTACGGTTTATATCATCTCGAATGAAGAGCAAGAAGTACATTCGTGTATTAGAAAGCAGTCT